>OZ010738.1:121200900-121260900 GCA_963932295.1 Tipula lateralis
TATATATATATATATATATATAAAATATATATATATATATATATATATATATATATATATATATATATATATAAATATATATAATATATATATATATATATATATATATATATATATATATAATATATATATATATATATATATATATATATATATATATATATATATATATATATATATATATATATATATAAATATATATAAAACTGTGTGTGTGTATATTGAATTTTTAATTTTGACATCTAAATAATTTTGTCAAACAAAACAGCTTTCTTGTGTCGGCCTTAACAAATAGGGATGACTGTTGTAATCGATCTCATTCGACTTTAATTTCATATTGTACATACATTACGTTGATAAAATATAAAGGTATTATATCATCTTTAGATTAAAATATTTAATTCATTGCATTTGCACTTTTCATATATTTTGTATTGGAATTGAAAATTCTCAATTATTCTTTGGTTTGAATAGCATTTTTCTCCTCTGTTAATCTAGCTGGCTCTGGTGCAAATTAGGACAGTGTTTCTTCTTTTGCAACATCATGGGAAATCTCAATAAAAATATTATTATCTACAAGTGAATAAAGTAGAAGTCATAGTTTCCACGGTCCAAATTTGAAACTGTGCTTGATAGTTTAATTTTGCCACTAAAAATTTAAAATGACTGTCCTTAAACTAACCATCTAATAGAAACAGCCTAACGTACGCTTTACAAATTAAAACTAGGTATTTCTTTGGCAAATGGTGGCATATTTATAGTTATTAAAAGAGGTTAAAATTTGATACACAATAAAAAATTAATCAGTATGATAAAAACATATTGATTAAAAAAGCATTTGTCTACAGGAAGGGTCTGGAAACATGTATAACATCAGTAATGTATTACTAGTAAAGACTTGTGTAACGCTGTAATATTAAACCCCTTTATACAGTATATTGCCTGATCATTCCTTGTTAATAGTAATACCCAGAATATTAATGTTTTAGAGACAGCTAAAAGTTAAAAAGTTAAAAGCGGTTTGTTTAAACGAATGAGTGAGTGGTGAAGAGAGTGGGTGCAGAAGATTTGGTAAAGCTAGCATCAAATTAATATTTTTAAATATGAATTAATAAGTAACTATCATCATTGTCGTGAATCTGTACACGAGTGATTATTGAAAAAAATTCGGTTTAAAATCGCAAGAAAACAAAAGCTTTTAATCAAACAATAAATATTTGATTGTTTATGGGTAAAGTTTGTGAAATTATCTATACTTTAACTCTCCATTGAACAACATTTCGTAAGAAGTTGAAATCGAAATCATTAATAAAACTTAATTCATAATACATGATTGCATTGGCCACCTCTAATTAAAATGTGCCGGACTTTATATTTTCGTTTATATAATTTTAATGTGTTACCAATGATCGGATTTTACTTGTTCGGAATGAAAATCGAGATAACTTGAATATGGCGTGGTCCTATATATTTTAAGCCGTTTTATATCATTATTAAATTATATGTTTCTTTGTAAATGAGCGTTTCGAAATGTATAAGGTTTGCAGATCAGGGTTTAAGTCAATAAAATCTCGATCAATGATTTATTTTGATAAATACATGTTTAAAGAAAATTCAATTTGAGCTAGTTCCCAACAATGTTTCAAATTCCATCGCACAAGAATGATATATATATACACCTAATTCTCTTTTTACACGAATTTTTTTTACACGAATTTGATTTAACACGAGTTAAAAAGAAAATATTTTTCTTTTTGACACGAATGGCTTTGTTTTAACACGATTTTCAAAATTCTATGATTTTTTTTTGCGAATTTATGAAAGAATTTTCCGCTTTTTTTCAAAATTCAGGTAGATTATATAAATTGTATACGTGTATGAGTGGGATTTCCCGAGATTTATCACAAACGCCTGAATCTAGTACATATATTTTTTATTAGATTTCAATAAATTGCCAATTCACTGGATGGCAAACAAAAAAGACTGGGTGACTAGTGCATTCTTTACAGAATAGTTTCAGAAATACTTCATCTCAGAAGTTAGATGCTTCTTGAATTCAAAATGCCTAGAATTTGGAGTTCTTTTAGTTTTAGACAATGCACGTGCCCATTTGGTTTTAAAACACTCAAATGTGCAATTTTGTTTTATTCCGCCTAACACTACCGCCCTACCTTGTATTCATGCTGGTAAAATATTTGGCCAGAATGTATCAAAATTAAAGATCCTCATCATGTCATCTGTAATAACACAGCTTTTACTGAAATCACAACGATGGCACATACAATTCGTGGAGATGGATTCGATGATGTATCATTTGACGACATAGAGGAATTGTTACTTGATAAAAGCTTGAGCGAAGATAAAATTATAGATCTCACCCTTGAGACTCATCAAGATCATTGTGGTAATGGCGAAGTTCCATTTTCAGTACAAATTTAATATTGATTTTCAGGTCTGGAACCAATCTACTGATTTTCCATTTACTGTGTAACTTTTTTTACACGATTTTTTTTTACACGAATTTTTCGGGAACGTATCTATCGTGTAAAAAGAGAATTAGGTGTATATATATATATATATATATATATATATATATATATATATATATATATATATATATATATATATATATATATATATATATATCCAAATTTCTTTTTTCACAGTAGATACGTTCTACGAAAAATAGTGTATTGTGTAGAATCATGTAACAAAAGACAAGTCATACATAAATGAGGGATGAGTGTTTCAAAAACTGTATAAGATGAAATACTGAAGTAAAATTTCTTCAGTAATTCGTGCAAAAAAAGTATGAATTATTTTCAGGCACTTTCCGTGTTGTTAATTGGTCTTTTATAAGGAAACCTGTTATCAGTGGTTTTGGTTTGGCCAGTTTCTTATTCATTCCCTGATACCCAGCTGTACAGCTTTGGATGTCGTGCTGGAATTTTACAGCTCATTCTAGATCCGGATCGTTCGTTAAAAAATAGTGTGCTATGTTTTTGGTTGATTGAGATCTACACGAAGTATTCTAGCTGTCAATTGTTGAACTGGTACTTCAACTTCATGTTCAATTATTTTGTTCTCATTATAAACATCAACTGACAAAATTTCGTCTAGTGATGAGGACTTGATCAACAACTCTTCGATGTCTTCGACTCAATTCCAATCGACCAATTGCTTGTGCTAATATTAAAATTTCTGAACAGCCCATATTTTGTTCTAATACCAAATTTCCAGTTTCGACGCATGTGGGCCAAATAGCTTTCCAGCAAGCATTTAATGTGAATTATCGCAACTGAGTTATGACTAAAGAAGCGTTTTTAATACAATCCATAATCGTATCCATAATTTTCCATGCATCAATGATCGAAAGGTGTTTTTTTTCAACTTCATCCAAAATATGTTGAAATGCCAGTTTTATATAATAAATCTTGAAGGTTACTATAATATCTTGATCTAATGGTTGGATCAGGCTTGTTGTATTCAGACGCAAATATTCGTACTTCGGGAACGAAGCACACATTAAACCATATTTGGTAAATAAATCGGCGGTCATCCAAGCCTTTTTATTTGCCATCCAATGAACTGACAACTGTTGCATATTTTTATGGCTCCTTGAATTAAAAAAGGCTGAATTTCAAAAGGCTGACTTAAAAAAAGTGTTTTTATGTGGAAAAATGGGACTTTTTTTAAATTCATTTTTTTAGTAAATTTTGTGAATTAAAAAAGGTATTTTAAAAAAACAAATTTAATTTAAAAATGACTTAAAAAAGGCATATTTTATGTCATTTTAGAAAGACTAATCTTAATTCATTTTCAAAATGACATAAGAAATGCATTTTTTTGTCATTTTATAAATAGATATTTTAAATAATTTCCAAAATGAATTAAAAAATACACATTTTAATTCACAATAAACTGCAAATTTCTGGAACACTAATCTTATTTTAAAATTTTTTGTTTCTCTTAAATTATAAGAGGTTGAAAATAAATACATGTGTTTTCATTAATGAAAATTAATTTGCAAAAGACAATTGCAAATTTTTAGAAAATTAAAGCCATTCGAAATTTTCAAGTAATGCTTTCATTAATGAATTTTAATTCATTTTCAGTATGAAAAAGGAACGTTTTGGTTCAGTTATAAATATACATATCTTAATTCATATTCAAAATGAATTAAGAAATGCACATTTTATGTCAGTTTTAAACACAATTCTTAATTCAATTTCAAAATGACTTATGATATGCATTTATAAAGTCAGATTTTTTTATTTCATTTTCATACAGATTTTATGTCGTTTTTAAAATGAAATAAAAACACTCATTTTAAGTCCCAAAAAACACTTTTTTTAAGTCAGCCTTTTTTAATTCGGGTCCCCTATTTTTATAAGCGTGTCTGCACAGTAAAAACTTGACCCGATCTTTAGCAGGTTTAAAATCACTTGCATTTTTTACCGATTTAGCTTATAAATGATGTGGCCTGCATCCTTTTCGAGAAAATGCTGGTTTCATCGGCTTTAAATATTTGGTCAGGACCGGAGCCACCGACTTGTATTATTTTTTTAGTGTTTTTAGATAACTCTTGGCAGCAACTTCGTCAGCCAATGATTTTCCTTTTATTTTCACATTTTGAAATACATATTTTTTTAAATCTCGTAAGCCATCCACCACTAGCAGCACAAATCTATGTTTCTTAGCCTCAGTTTCTTAATTAAGTTTGAGGGATTGCATCCTATGCTTTATAGTATTTCATCTACAGGAATTTTGTTTTGAGTTGCATCCTCCATCCAGATCACTAAAAGTTTTTCTGTTGTTTTATAAAGTAGTATCCCTGCTGTACATGCATACTAAATACATAGTATACATGCATACTAAATTTAGAACAATTTTATTTGTTTAAAAATCTTTGTTCGGTAATCATGTAAAATAAATAATTCGTGCAAAAAAAGAAAATCATTTAAAAAAGACCGTGAAACAATAACAAGAGAGTTGGGTAAATATTTATCTTACTCACAAGTTAAAGTGGCTTAACTAATTTGAGAGAGAGCATTTGAACTGTCATAAAGGTGTTAACCATAAAGGTTAGAAGGTAGTCCCTTTTTAACGAATGCCTCAATGACAACTAGCCCATACTTCACATCGAATTACCTTTAAACACCTTTAGAAAATATCTAAACTAAAATTTCAAATCCTCGTTCTGAAAATTCCAAAATCTGAGTAAAGCCACTTTAAACTTGTGCGTTTATATATATTTATATATATATATATATATATATATATATATATATATATATATATATATATATATATATATATATATATATATATATATATATATATATATATATATATATATATAAATAAATATATATATATATATATATATATATATATATATATATATATATATATATATATATATATATATATATATATATATATAAGTTCACAAAAAAAACTAATGCATGTCGTAATATTCGACTGATGATAAGACTGCTCATATTACTGTATTTCAAATAAGATTAAATTCTTGTTACTTCAACTATATTAGTACGAGTATTAATGATGTTGATACTAAGTAAGAAAAACAAACCGAAATCCTGATGGTTTGCAAGTTACATTTCTAAATGTTTTAAGCCCATGGTGAAATAACTTTTATATCAGATGTTTATTTGGGTAATCTAGACTATCTGGAGACTTAAATTAAACACAAAACACATACCACATTTGTATAGATACGATGGGTAATATAATAATACATATATGGATATGAGTATGAGATATGAGTGAGTGATGAGTAACGAAAGGGTTTATTTAATACATCAATATTTATATGTGAAGTCTAATTTATAGATGTAATTTCAACAAAGTGTTTTCAATTCAGTTAAGCACAGTTAAACTATTTGTCACAATAGACCACATGATTCACGTCGCTCAAGTTATTTGATTTTTAAGTTTATTTTGAGAACGAAAATCGAAATCTAAATATTTTTAGATTACGATCTAAAATTAAAAAAGAAAACACAATATATATTTTATAATACCTACTTGTATAATATCACATAAAATGTGTCATTACAGTGGAATTCAATTCTTTTATAGGTATATATACATATTTAAGACTTATACATTGATGGTTTGCAGAGATTGATTACTTTGTTTAAAATATGTGACGGTTTGATCGATAAAATTGTTTTGGTTACTTATTTTTTGTATTGTTCTTTTTACTTCTTCTGTTTGTTCGGCTTAAGATTGGCTCTTTAATTAATTAAATGTTGAGATCCAATTGTGTGGTTTTAGTTCAATATATAGCATCTTATATAGATTTACCTATATAGTATACTTGTATTTACGTATACAACAAGTATATAATATGCGAGAACCTGTTAGTCTGTTTGTTGTCTTTTGATTACCATCTCGCACTATGACTATTATTAATTGTTGTCACATTAATTCATTCACATTCCTCGAATATTCATTGGTTTATTTAGTTAGATAGTTTAATGCGCTATTATTTTATTTTTATTATAATTCTTTTAGACAGTAAATAAATAATCAAATATTAGACTTATCTTAACGCCTTATTTGGGTTTTACCTGATAATATTATTTTATTGCATTTGTTTACTCCCACCGCGCATTGAAATCATATCGTGCCCATACTCAGATATAATAATATACACAGAGAATAAAATTATTAATTTTTGTTTCAGGTAAAACAAGCATGTGGAGAACCATCATTGTTGCCAAGTGAGAATCATGAGCCGGATGAGGAGCAACCCGTGTCATTAGTTTCGAACAAATGGAGTTCACCGCCTATGCTCGAAGATATGCTAAATTTTTTGGTCGTAATGGATAAATCAAAAGATATTTATTCACAAATTATAGACACGTAAGTATAAAATATATAATTGGTTATCTTACCTTGTTTCTTCTACAAAATGTTGCAATATGTAAGTACATATCTTTAACACACTCACCTTGAAAACAGAATAATCATTTTAAACGTACATATATGTATGTTTGAGCTCTTGTTTGATCTTTCGCCGAAGGAAATCAGAAATTAATTTTTTTAATTAAAATTAATTATTTAACGATTTATTTGATTCTAAAACTTATTTTTTTCCAATTACTTTCTATTATAGTCATAACATAAAATTAGAAATGAATTAAACTGTGTTCTAATTTGAGTGTATTGTATGTATGTATATGTTTGATTTATCGGTGATTAATGAGGAAACTTGCTATACAAAATGTAATTTGTCACCACTATGCGGTGTATAGTATAAATAAATAAATTCCTATTTTTAATTATAGTATGATTAAGTTGAGGGTTCTAATTCTAAGTAGTGTATTGATTCAATTTGGTTTTGAAAATCAAGGATATTCACATGGATATAAAATAGCTATACTGTGTGATGTCCTATAAAATCATTATTTTAACATAATTTTTTTCATCGTGTGATTTACTACTTTGTGTTAGAATCGTCATTTTTGTAGGTCTGCTCACCCAAACACTAGACACAATATAAAATTGAGTGTTTTATTCAACACTTGATTTAATAAATATGTATAGAAATTTAATTTTATTCTTAATATTTGTTTAAAAACTGTTAAGACGAAAATACCAACTTAAAACGAATACCGAGTCAGCTTTAAATTCAAACTAAAAGCTGGCTTGATATTCGTTTTTCGCACAGAGCGTGTACTGTATTAGTGTCAGTTTTATCTTCTTGATGTTTACTTGTGACGAGGGTGGATTGAGAAAACTTATTTCCAACATAGTCGCCTTTTAGCTCGACAGACTTAATTCAACGTTTTTCCCATTTTTCGATCCCTTCCGAATAATACGATTCCTCAAATCCTTCAAAATAGGCATTATTGCATCGATGACCTCCTCATTAGAACCGAGCGTATGGCAGATAATATGGCGAATGTGGAAGCAATTCGAAGCGTAATTCATTTTGGCAATATCATAAGTGGCAATAATAGAAGTAAGCACCCGTGCATGCTCTTGATGTAAAAGAACTTTTCTTTGTCAAATGCGGTCGTTTTTCTTTCAAAACGTCTTTGAAACGATCCAATAAGTTGCAATAATATTCGCCGTTGATTATTTCCTCTTTTGAAGATAATCGATGTGAATTATGCCACGTGCATCACAGAAAACTGTGGCTCATGACCTAGTTTTCCGATAAAACCTAGCGGGAAGATTTTCCAGTAGAAATCCACTGTTTAGACTGTTCTTTAGTCTCCGGTGTAAAGTATCATTACTTTACACTGGAGACTAAAGAACAGTCTAAACAGTGGATTTCTTCAACAGTTATATCATTCATGTTTCATCAATAGTTATAAAACGACGCAAAAATTATTTCGCTTGAACATCGCCAAAACTGCCTCTGAAGTTGTCCCACGTGGGTGATATCTTTTTCAAATGTTGTGGTAATATATTACACACACGTTCATAAGATGCCTTCTATCTCAGCTAATTCGCACACTTTCACTCTGCGCTCTTACAATACCATATCATAGATTTGATAAACTATTTTGATATGGTGACTTCCTGAACGTTCGGCATCAGTTGTGCTTGTACGATCACAATGAAAATCAATAAACCATTTGAGAATCATTTTAATTGATAGTGATAAGTCCCCATAATATTTAGCAAGCTTTGTTTTGGTTTGCGTAATGGTTTTTCCACTCAAAAAATAGTTAGCACACGAATAACTAACACATGAAATTCGCTTTATTCCATATTAAAAGAAACAGTGGGTTGTTTGTTTTCAATGGCTATCAAGACATACGGTATTAACACATGAGATCTAGGATTTGCGATTGTGGTGCCCTCTATTGCAGTTCTACAAGGACTCTGCCCTCATATTTATGAATTCATTCTCTTGCAACATTATCCCATTTGATTTGGCCTTCTATTATGTTTCCAAGATAATGATTCGTCTTTGTGTGTACTGCGGGCAGTATAATATTTTTCCTATTCTTCAGTATCAGTGAAATTAAAAAGTATCATTATATTGGCAACATAAAAATACATTCTCCATAAAAGTAAAACGCCTTAAAACATAATCTTATTCCGCCAAACCAATTAAGCACTTGCATATGCAGATGATATGTGTGAATTATAGCAATGAACAGAAAAAAGTACTTGATTCATTGTAAAATTATTCAGCATCCGTTGGTCAACGAATCTAAAACCAAATATCGGTACCTCGATTTTGGTCGGAAATGGAGGAGAGTTGATAATGATTTTTTGTTATATGTGCTATTTTTTACATGTTTTTTTATCAACGACAACGATTTCCATTTTCTTGAATTAATTAAATACGATTCGGCTGATTCAAACACTTGCCAACAAAAGTTTTTAAAGTATGAATAAGGTCAAAGTAATCTATTATTGAAAATAAAATTTTCAACTTTTCAAAATTTTATATTTTTGTTTCCAATTTTATTTCACGGATGTAAAATTTTTTTACAATTTTTCGGAAAACATAAAAATTAAAAATAAAAAAAAATTATAAATTGATTAAATAATGATTGATTCGGCTATTAGTTTGGTATTAGAAATTTTTGATAAAGCAAATAGTGAAATTCGTAAATGTTGCGATGAAAACATTAATATTGTAAGTATTCATGTAACAATGGGGTACAATGAGCCCTAGCACATTCGAGCCTATTTACTAATACTTTTAAAATTGTTTAACTGATTTTCAGCTCTTTAAATGTATTGACGAAGATAAATTTGAATCGGTTTATCGAGCGGTATTTATTGGCATACCAACCGTTGTGAGTGCGATATTGTTCACAAAGAATCTTGACAAGAAATTCAGAAAATTTCGTGCTTCACGCATAACGAGTTGAATCCTTATATGCACTCACGGAGAATTATAGCCAACGGTATCATGGTATTAATAATGAATTAATAATGGATAATTAAAAATATAGATTGAAAGGAACAAGAAGTTTTAATTTAAACTACAGTAGATTAACAAGGGTGTTGTTATAATGCTCGTATTAACTTACAAATTATACCTCTACAGCTGAGATAATTATGTGCGAATTTACTGCAAATAACATATCAGAGTTACAGTTTATAATGTCATTGGTGACAATAATTAAAAATTACAAAAGCAAAAAATTATAATGTTTTTTCAATAATTATATAATTAACACACAGGTGATAAAATTATAATAAGATTAACCTTGCAACATGTTAAGTCGGTTAAGATTTATTATTAATTTATTCGCTGATTTTTCGAATAACACCTTTTATGCACATATCCAATTAATTTTTAGACCGCCACACGTTTGATTCTACTAAGAAATTAACCAACTGCGTTCTTTCAATTCTTACCAAATTTAACCAATAATTGTTTAAATTTATATTTTGGATATCGGAAGGCATCACCTAGTGCGAATTGTTGTAGTGGTTTAAACTGGAGCGGTACTGAATCCCAAAACAAAAAATTCCAAGAAGACAAAATCCCAAAACGAATTTTTTGCCCAAACACAAAATGTATTCTATTAAAATCCCAAAATACTATAAAAAAATCCCCCAAAAATATCATGTTATAAATCAAAAAAGTACTTTATTATATTATTGTAAAACATTGAAATTATTAATCACAAAATTTTTTAAAAAACTGGAAAAAAATAGAATAATAATTATTATTAAATTAATGGATCTATAATAAATTCGAGAAAAGGTGGTTTAGTTCATGAGATGAATATTGTAAGCTATATTTTTTAAATAATCAATTTTAGGTATAGTCAACAGTTTTTTAATAACTTTCTTAATTTGTTTATTTTGTCCAATTTTATTTGTTTTATGTCTTAGCTAGAATTAATTTCCTTTTTTAAATCATCTATTATAGTATGTAACTCACTGTTCTGTTTTCCCACAATAACTTTGAGCCGTCGATGCCATGTCTCTACGCTTTTCTGGGTACTCGGAAAATTTTGTTTCCACACATCTTCAATGGACCAAAATTCTGGATCGTATTTCGGAGCAGTGTTGTTTATTCCTTCTATATAATTGGTTTTTAACCTTATATAATTCTTTATAATAAGGTTTTATTTCTGTAGGAGAAACAAAAGCAAGGCTCTTAATGATTCTTATCTCTAAGCTCAAAGCTTCGCTTCTTTCATATTTAACTGCTACTTTCGATTTTTGGACCTGACGCCAAATGATTTGCCCAAAATGAAAAAGGCATTCTTTAAAATCCGTCTATAGAAAAAACTCACGTGTTGCAGAATATATGGTTTGTTCAAAGTCGGTTATAATCCGTTTTGGTTTTAATGATATATTGTGGTCCGCGGCTATACGATGAAGTTCAAAAAAAAAATTTGTAAAGTATTTTTCATTTTTCATGCTCATTAACCTGCCGTCTACACTATGCAAATTCACTGATATTTTATATCATGATAGTTTATGAATGTATGTGTGTTTTTCAATGTATTGTTACAAATGTTTGCGTCAAATATCATGTCTGGGCATTTTACTATCATGATAATTATTTTGAAATGTCAATGTTTTAACGTCAAAATAATATATTTTTCTACATTTATTTTATATTATTTGCTTAACCGTAACCTAGTCACCGGTTTTCGGTACAAATCAATTAATTCAACTGTACTTCAGTCGAAAACTGCGACATATTTATTAAATAATACAAAAATCGAATTAAAATTACGGGGGTTTTCAGTTTCCATTGAAATGGTTGATATAGCCAATACGTCTTTATTCCAAAATTAATATTTATAATGAGGAAATCTAACCTCAAAACTTGACATTTCGTAATAATTTCATAATAATTTTTCGCGAAATAGCCTCCTAATAATTTGCTGATAGTGTCAAAATTTGTATAATATTCTCACACATACAATGACAAATAAGATATCATGATAGAAAATATCAGTGGATTTGCATAGTGTAGACGGCGGGTAAGCAAAATAGCAGCGCTATAATTTGGTTTTCAATTTTTCCTTGGATACTAAATAGTTGCGCCATAATTGTCGGTACAACATAAAAAGTACCATCCATTAGCCAGCAAGATGACTCAGATAAAAATTTTAAACTTGAAAAAATCAGTCTGACAATATGAATAATTCCTTTTTTGAGATTATGAATAATTCCTCTTCAAGGTATCGTTAATGTTGCGGAGTATCGATTCTGATAAATTTGTTGGCTTCTTAAGATCACTTGAGCGAATCCTTTTAATTTTTCGGTATTGAGCTTGCTTATTTGGTAAGTAAATACGTGATAATGGCTCACATTGCACGGTTACCTCGAGAATTATATTATTGTAGAACAATAATAAAATTTTCTGTGTTATAACAAGGTGCATTTTTTAAGAAATGTAAAATTCCTAATTTTCATAATAATTTTTATTAAAACCTGTGCAGCGCCGCACATGTTTTAATAAAAATTATTATGAAAATTGGGGATTTTTTATTTTGGGATTTTAAAATTTGGAATTTTGTAAATTGGGATTTTATAAATTGGGATTTTGTATTTGGAAATTTGATTTTGGGATATCGTAACCCAACGGGTTATATATATGCTCTTGCCATATTAGGACATATATATAACCCGTTTGAACGGGTTATATATATGTCCTAATATGCTATAATGGGTTGCATATTATTCATTTAACTTTACTTTACTAAGTAATTGTAACGAACTATGAGCAGTTCCGTTTACAGACTCATTCAGCAGAGACAATTACTCAGTGCATCTAGCCGACTATGACTGAGCATATCATATTAAACTTAGGATTTGTAGTTGTAAAGAAACGAGTATTCTCCTGTACTATTCAAAAGTGAAACATATGTAACGACTAATTGTATTCCAAGAAAATAACTTAATTCATTTTTATAACTAACATTTAGTATTAAAATTGAACATAACTGAATAACACATTCTATTAAGTTCTAAATTAATAAAAAAAATTAATTGCCATACTAGTAAATTCAGCCGGGTACAACTGTCTCAGAGCATAAAGTTTATCCAAATAGTTAAAAATTACTTACTCAGTAACAACTTGAGAAATCTTTTCTGAACTGCCAAGTATATTTGATATTTTTTATAAATTTTATTTTATTGTATTAGATGACACAGAAACCTTAACCGGAACTAACCATCTTTTTTAATTGTCTTTGGTTTATTTAGCAAAGATAAGAACCGAACTACTGGCGGGTACTAGCGGTTGTTCAATTGGAAAGAAAATATTGTAAAGTTTTTTATTTTCGTTCTAGATTACCAGTCTGGTAGAATTTTAAAATCCATTTGCATTACTTTATATGAGCATAACTTTTTCATGACTTTGTGGAAGTATAATCTTATAGCGCCGAGTTTGTGGTTGTGATAACAAAATAAAAATATTTTGTATGTCTATAACTAATCTTTAACTTATTAGAAATAAAAGATTTGTCTATTTTTTTTAACCGCAATAACCAAATTTTGAACCAAGACAAAAGTCAACGGAATATTCGGAAGAGAACCAAAACATTTAAGAAATAAGGAACGTAACGGAATATTCGGAAGAGAACCAAAACATTTAAGAAATAAGGAACGTAAACGAAAATTGTAAAGAAAGTAATTGCGGTTTCACTCTAATAAAAAACCCATTCAACGGTCTTATAAATTATACACATATTTTAACACTGGGCACGTATAATTATAGGTATTCTTAGTCACACATTATTCAACGAACCAGTTATTTGAAATAAATAACTGACCTCAACCTTCTATATAAGTCTTAACTATTTGTTAGTGAATCTAGCATGAAGATATCTAAGTATGTATTGCATTTGATCAAAGGTTTAATGACTTAGTGAGGAGATCAAGAGACAGTGAGATTCTCACAGGTCATGGTAACTTCAAAGATTATCTTCATCGCTTTGGTTTTACTCAGAATATTTTATGCGAGAAATACTTTCAAGAGGAAGATGTCTATATCCACTTTGTTTAAAGCTACCCGGTCAGATATCACCACTCGATTTGTTTAAATTTATCCAGTTATTCAAGGAGCACATCTACGAATTTTAATAAAATCCTCGGTTAGCATTGATTGCGGAGTCTTTCGGTGATACTTTATTTTCGAATGAAAAGATGTTTCTACCTACTCACTCACTGTTCTTGCTCTTACCTGTTTTTCTCGGTAACCTCAAACAAACAAAATGATCGTGTATGGTCAGTGTTATTTAGGAGTATTTTACCAAATAAAATAGCTGTGGTAAGGTTTCAAAATATTTCGACTGTGATGTTTTCTGCAATTCTGATGCTCCTTCACATAGAGCAAAACTAGCTCAAGAGTTCTGCCATGTAAATTTATCTGAAACTTTCAATCCGGATGGACAACGTTAACTATCTTCCCTAGTTAAGTTAAATAAAATTCGTTGATTTCTTTTTAATTCTCTAAAAATCTGAAATTATTTTAAATGATATTTTTATTGCTTTCTTTTCCCCTTGACTTTTGATTTTGGGATTTAATAGAAAAAGTACAAAGCAAGAAAAAATTATCTTTATTTTGATTGAATTTAAAAACGTTATTTGCCTCTTTGACTACAAACAGTTATGATCATACCATTAAATAATAATATTTTTGTTTAGCCGCTATTATTTTCTATGGAACCCTATGTAGTAGGGTTATAAAAAACACTATAGATTTTAATACTATAGTGTTTTTTAATGGATGCAGTGTGTTATTGTTACCTAGAGCAACCACCAAAACTCAACCTTAATCTTTATTGTTAAATATTGACCATATACTTGATTAACACAAATAAATTTTAGGTTATGTGAGGATGATGAATACAAACGAGATGACAAAAATTGTTGGACTGGATCATTTGTCGGAGAATACACATCCTCGAAACTTCCAACCAGCATAAGTGCACAAAAATATAATCCTGAAGTTCCATATGAAGAAACAACAACAATATTGCGTGCCACTAAATTAACAGAATTGAGTGACGAAATAGTTGATCTACAACGCCAAGTGGCTAATGCGTATTCAACTCGTATGATTGATGGCGATAAAATGTTGTCAGATATGCCAGAAGGTTCCGGTTGGACTGATAACGATAGTGATGATATGGATGATTATGGTGCATCCGGATCTGGAGCTGGTAAAAGTGGTAATTTTAATAGAATTTTCTTAGCTATTCTAATTCGTTTCTTTTTCTCTTTCTTTTCTATAATTTTATTTTTTGAACCCCCATTTTTAGATACACATCCACGTGTCCTCGGAAATCCCTCAGTTGACGATCCATCAGGAACTAGAATTATTCATATGCCACCAACAAATACTGAACATAGTGTGGCCAATGTTAATCGAATCTCATCAAAACCGCTGTTTATCTCAATATTCTTATCGTTAATATTTTTAACCAAAAGACTTTAATTTCAAGCATAAATTTCCATGTGTTTTGTTGAAAATTAAACTTTAAAAAACCAAGTCATTATTATTATTATTATTTTGTATCGTTTCGGACAGTTAATATTACTATTATTAATTAAAACAAAATTATTACAAGCAATATTTTTTATTCCTTAAATATAATTTTTAACATGTAGATAGATTATTATTATTATTTTTAATTTTTATTCTAATTTTATTTATATAAATAAATAAAAATAATAATATTGACTCAATCATATAAATAATTAAAAAATATTATATAAACAAAAAATATAAACGCTTCCCAAATATATAAATAATTATATATATTATATTAATTTAAATACGGCTATTTTGTATTTATAAAATAAATAGTATATTATTATTTTATTTATATTCCGCCATCTTGTTATGAAAGATATATTATATACATATTTATATACGAAATGGCCGGTAATAGCTCAAAAAAATTATATTGACTGAAAAAAAACAAATAAAAAATACCTATATTATTTTAAATTAAAGAAAAACGAAATGTATAAATCAGTATTTTATAATAAAATAAATAAAATTGAAAAAAAAAAAACAAAAATTAATAAAATTAGAAAGATATAGATTTTATAAAAATCTTGTCAAATTTATAATTACCTAAGTTTTTTATTTTAATGAAATTAGATTTGTTTAGTGATTGAATCTCAATAGTTTTCAGTTTTTCTTCTTTTGTTTTATTTTATATTTAATAAAATTACCATTTAACTATAAATAATTATCTAGTATAAAAATATTTTAATTTTTAATAATTAAATAAACTTAGATTATATCTTGATCAGTAATAAAAAAACAAATAATAATCGCGAACCCCATATTTGACATATCACAAAATAATTAACACAAATTAAAACTCATAATTCTCAAATTTAATGCGTTCGTATATGTTCCTCATAAATACCGCGCGTTTCGGTTACTTCTTAACCAATGTTCGTTCGTTTTATGTGCCATTCTTAACATATACATAATAAATATTAACGACTGATCGAATAGTCTACCGGATGTTATACTAACAACTCGACCACCCATCTATAATTTTGTAAATACATTTATTTTAATTTATTAATTTATATTTACAAACAAAATTATTATAACTATTTTTTTATTTAATATTATTTTAAAACAAAAATGTGGCAACTAATTTCTAGTCGAAATTATTTTTAAATTTTTTTTATATATGTTTTATGTATACACTTCTTATTCAGTAAATATAAATTAATAAATTAAATTTGAAATTAAAAACTATATATTTTCCGTACTTTAATTTATAATTTATTTTATTTTATTGAAAACAAAATTCGGCATTTTTATAATTTTATTATTCGACAAAAAAAATTTTATTTTTAAATCTGTGATTAAAAAAAATTAACAAAACAAAAAATAAACACTTGTTGTCATTTTTTTAATTTACATATTTTATAATAAACCAACTCATCACCCACTTCCTAAAATATACGTACAATATAGTTAGACTAATTATTATTTAAAAAAAAACAAAAACTTTAAAAATATATATGGCCGATTTAAAAAATTCTAAAATGGATTAAACTATTTATTGGATGAGCCTTTATGATGAAAAGCTAAAACCTAATTAAAAAATGACACAAAATTTAAAAAAATGTAAATACTCTAGAAAATAGAATTATATAATTAAATTAAATAATTATAAATAATGAAAACCAGAAAAATCGCAAACAAATAAATTATCTACCTATAATAATAATAAAATTACAGCTGCCCTTATAAAAGAAAATTAAAATTGAATTTTTATTTAAAAACAAAAAAAAATTATAAATTTATACAAAACATTATTAATTTATTAATTAGAAAGTTAAACAAAAAATCTATAACATTAAATTAAATGATTAATTACAAAATTTGTATATTAAAAAACAATACTTATAATTTCGTAAAAATATAAATAAATAATTAAAGAAGCAAAATCATCTGTTGTATAAAAATTATATAAAATAAAAACAAAATAATTATTATAATTTAAAAATAAACAAAAAAAAATTATTAATAACATTTCTTTTATTAACAAAACGTGCCAAATAATTTATTTGATGTATAATTAAATAAATTTCAAATTTTATTCTAGATTCGTCGTTTAACTATTTTATTTTCTTGAAATATTTTTTATTTATTTATTGTGTTATTGTAATACATTTTAACCAGTCACACAGGAACGTAATTTGACTTTACATACTTTCGAAAAATGATTTATCTCTTTCCATACCTGCTGTTCTGTACTGAAGTCTTCATCCAATTTACAGTATACTTCTATTTCTGATGGTGCTGCTTGCTTTATCATATGATTCAATATAATTTCCCTGACGATTTGTTCTCCACTATTCAATTACAATGGTAGCTTCACATTACTACAATTTAATGCATCGCTTCCAACATTTGATACGAATTCGTTTTTTCCGACACCCAAAATCACCTCATCAACAATATCCGCTACCGGAACTTCATGTTGATCCAGAAACCGACATTTCGTGGAAATTTTGATATAAAGTTCTATTGAAATAAACTAGCCAATAATTTATTGCTTGTGGTGCAAATTTATGTCTTAATTGATCGTTTTGCATAGTATCGAGAAGTGAATTAAAATTGGAGTAATTAAATTCAAAGAGCTTTTCAACTACAACTATAAAATTAACGTAGGTCATCATATCGTGATATCATCCGATCAGTCTAGTATCAGAATAAATAGAAAAATCTAGCAAAGTATCACTAATTCAATATTGCAAAAATATCTACCATTAGTACTTCATGCCGATAAGTTTGTTTAATAAGACTTCAAAAATCTATAATAGGCATCTACCGCCAAGATGCACACTCAATACACACTAAAGTATCCAACAAATACTATCCTAAAATGCAAACAGTTTTAGAATAGGCGCCAATATTATGGATTATTTCGTAAATAATTTCCAATGACAAACTCGTATTATACCAAACGGAAAAAATGAAAAATTTCAAATACTCATCTCTACAGATAAATTAAAAGACTTTGAAAGTCTAAGAAAACAAGACTAATAATTGAGGAATCAGTCAAAATCAGCACATCACAATGAACATTAAAAATACACAAACATAAAAGAATCTCTCCAGGAAGTTGTTTAAGCCTGCATTTATTTAATATTTACACGGACACAAAATATTTACAATATGCAACAATAAATTAATCGATATACGAATTCGAAGGCGACATGCTTATAATAGGAAAAACAATAACAATAACAGTCAAGAAAACATTACAAAAACTAAAAGAGAAATTAATCCAACCAAATCTAAATAAAAACATACACATTCTTCTGTTCAAAAATTAATCTTTAGATAAAAAAAATAAATGACGTCAGACTAAATAAAATATTTATTAAAATAATATAATATCAATTCTGCTACATTACAAAAACCTCAAACAAGAAATAATCGAAAAAATAAATTTGTTGAAAATCATAACACACATAAAAATAGGCATCCATCTACACCCATTAACTAACGCCGGTTGCAGCTTAATGGTTGAGAGAGTTTCTCCTTACGCCGCGGTCTCGAGTTCGATTTTCCCCGTTGACCATCGCAAACGGTGATTTTGTGTAAAACATTCGTTAGGCTGACCCACCTACAATGTGCGCCAAGCGTTAAAATATTTCGTAACGTCTCAGTTGAGACGCGGTAAGAGCCGTTTACGGCCTCTAAGAAAAGCCATAGATAATTATTCTAAAACTAGCATATGCAAAGAACTAATCCAAACACAAATGATATATGCTGACAACGAACCTTACTTATATTAAATCATCAATCAAAACTTGAAAATATCTACCTTTTTATGAATACGATTGGGATAGGCCCTGCACTGATAGCGGAATCTGCTATTCACCCAGCAGAAATGGGTAATAAAATCACAACACTAAAATACATTATTGTCAATCACATCAACAGAAACAGTGACATTAAAAAATAACATTTAGAAAGTAGCATCTCTGTACGTACTCGTTAGTTTTTTATCAAAAATAGAATAACCGAATAGCAAACTAATAAGACTATAGCTAAAAACATAAAAATAAGATAAAAACACACAAATGGTCATAATAAACCCACCCAACAGAAACCATATTACACACAGTAAGTAAACATTCTCGAAACATAGTAAGACCTAGTAAGACAAAACATTAGCCATTGAAATTAAAATTCTAAAGATCAAAGCATATAATAATTAGACAAATTAACAATCAAAAACGCAATATAAATATTAATTACAAAAATAATATTATTCACAGACTCCAAAAATAACTGCATATTAATAAAGAAACGCAACGTAACAATAGACCTATACAAAAAAACAAAAACGACACTGTCATAAATATAGTAGAAATCAAAGCTATAGAAAAGGCCAGACATATCAACAGATAATGCTATTACAATAGAAACCTAAACTAAGATAGTATAATACAAGTACAACAGGAAAGGATACTGAAGTACTATAACTGGACAATTTTAAAAAACAATTCCTTTCAAGAAACAGTTTCAGTAGTCAATTCAAAGAAACAATTGATTGCTATTCATTTTCGGAACCATGATCAATGAAGCTAGACTACTAGAAATTTCTGGTTTACACAAAAGAAATACGTAAGAAAGTAAATTCTTCTTGGCGACACAGTGTAAAGATAATGAAAATTTCAGTTAAATTGTGATCTCGTTTTATTTGCTTGTGTCTCTTTCGATGTGTACCTTTCAATGCCCTAAAACAAAATTAAAATTAAAAACTACATGAGAAATCTTTTATCAATTAGCTGTCTCTGATTCTCTGTTGAAGATCCGCATATGGTACAGCTCCATACTACCTTAGAGTATACTTATGGATTGTGAGTACTATATGTACTCCTAAAGGGAAATAAAGATTTGTTTATTCCACACCATCGATCTTTATCAGACGATGAAAAAGCTCAATTTCTTGTTTTTGTATTGGTATTCGATGGCTATTTACTTAAATTAATGTTAATTTAACCCTTTTTATAATGATAATACATTTTATTTTAGTTGAGATTGCAAGTGCAACTGCTTAGTTATGTTAGTTGTCATGGATATTCCGATTCGCATTTATACTTATTTAGGATAGCGAAGTTTTTTTCGATTGAAGAATTACAAGGTGATACAAATTATTAAATGTGACATATAACTGCTTCTTCTTAGTTTTTGTAACCAATATCAGAATGTTTTCAGAAATAGGTAGTGATGATTTAACTACTGACTTAGGTAAATAGTATTCCACATGTAATGGATATTGAGCATATAATAGGATAAACTTAAAAATTTTTGACCACAAAGCATTTTGTTGAGAATTGAAGTCATCCAAATGAACAGATGGTTAAATAGACACTAATGGTATGAGTTTAGAACAATGGTAATTTATACAGTCGATTGAAGCCCGAAATTAAAGGCAGTATTAACAACGTTACACCAAATCAAAACCGACAGTCAAAACTATTAGTATATGGCGTATGGAATTATGCTAAGCCGTTTTGACATCCAAATTATTGCTAACGGTGTTGCATATTTGTGGGCAACGCAAAATCGAATCGGACTTTTCCGAACGCACAAGACTGATATTAAGTTGACGTATTTTCTTTTCGATTGATCGTATTAAAACGTTTCATAACATAAATCGCAATTTTAAGAATTTATATTATTAAACATTCATATGCTGGTGTTTGAAATATATTACAACAGATAATATGTGGTCAATGAAATTTTGTAGGATCAAAAGGTAATCCGGACAGTTCTGCTTCGAGTGATTTATTCATACTACTGGGGATAGGGGATCTATTATGAAATAAATCCGAGTCGGATTTTTCCGTTAACGGATAAATCCGTGCTATTACGAAACCAATACCACCAAAAGCAAAATCGAAACTGATTTTTTCCGAGAGTACAAGACAAAATCCGACTGCTATTTAGTTGTCGTTTTTTTTCTTTCGATTAATCGTATTTTGACGTTTCTATATAAAATTAAGCAAAAAATTATCGTAATTTTACGTAAATTTTAAAAAAGATTAATAATAATAATATTAAAAAAAATTACTAATATTAGTTAAATTAATAATATTAAAACAATATACATAAATTGATAAAATAATTACTAAATTGATAAGTTAGTTTATACAGAAATCCGACAAAACAAGTTTCATTATAGGGTAAATCCGTATCGGATTCTTCCGTTAACGGAATACAAGTAAATTTATCGTTACAAGTAACGGAAAATCCGACTAACGGAAAAATTCGACTCGGATTTATTTCATAATAGTCCCCCTGAATATGTTCAAAACTAAGATTTTTTATGTATAAGAAAATCGGGTAGTAAAATTTTATCGAGTAGTAAAAGATTTGGTGCCAACAAATATCAAGTGTCCTAGATACTTAGCTTATTTGCCTTCTTAATTAAACGATGCTGTAATAAATTCAATAACATAAAATAAAATGGTTATTAAACGTTGAATCTCTTAATTGCTAGTAATCTCAGTGTTTAGTAGAAATCATTTTAGATAGAATAAAACTAAATTATTTATGTTTGGTTTCAATAAATAAAACAAATATTAAATATTACTCCCACGATGGTTTTAATTATTGAATCATAATCAATAAAATTTTCTTTCGTCACGAAATACAAATGATTTAAATATAAAAAATAATTGCAAATAACTAATATAAAATAATTTAATAATTTAAATTAGATTAAAAACTTAAATTAGAATCCTTTGGTGACATTATTATGTAAATCGAAATTAAGTCGATCATAGTGAAGACCGATCCTTCAGTGTTAAATCTGGATGCCAGACATCAATGATCAGTACCAATCGAATAGTTGTACCATTGTGCCAAACTTCGTGCTCGAAACTATCATCGAATATTAAAAATTGTCCTTCTTGCCATGATCGAATTTCGTGAACAACACGTAAATATGTTCCGGCTGGAACAATTAATCCAAGATGGGCACGTAATTTAGAATTAGTTGGTCCACAATGAGGCCAGACATGTGTTTTTGGATTCATCACACTAAATTTTACTTGGCATCGTGAACAATCTTTAGCTGCCGGAAATGTATCAATTAATTTACATGTGATTGGTGTTTTCTCACAATTTTTATTCAAACGACGACCCGATATAAATAAATAAAATTGCTTCCACGTTCCAGTGTCTGTCAAATCCTCAGATTCATTTTGAAATAAACCTTTCTCGTTGAGTATACTTAAACCTTCTTGACGTATTATATTCCAATTTCGTTGAAGTGTATTGAAATGTGTTTCATAAGTAGTTTCTTGTTTAGTCCAGAACGGATGTGATTTTAGACTATCAATATTGTACTGCGAGCGTTGGTATTCCGATATAAATAATTTCTTTGCAACACCTTGTTTATAAACCTTAAAACAAAAAATATTTAAATTAGTTTTATTTAATTATTAATAATTAGTGATAATATAAAATATAGATATAACCAATTAAGAAGTTTAAGATGCCGTTTAAAATAAATCTTGAGATTAATAAAAAGAATTTCTAAAAGGACAATTCAATATATCCGTAGCATCGGTACAAAAGTGCTATATATTAAGAGACATTTTATTTTTCAACTTAATCTCCTTCATCATTAATGCATTTATTACTATCAAATAATTTTTTTAAACCGTGGAAAACAAAAGTTTTGTTTTGATTTTCAAAATAATCTTCAGTAGCGGACATAACTTCATCATTATTATAAATTATTCGGCCCCTTTTTTTTAAATTGGAAACAGAAAAAAATCACTAGCGGCCAAATCTGAACTATAAGGATTTCTTCAAAGCCGCATTCACGTTTAGGAGTGTTAATTGTCCACAAAATTGTAAATACAAGTGTAAATTGATTTTCATTTTGACAGCCGCTTAAATTTTAAATACATTTTTTAAATATATGAGTATCTCAAAAACTGCAATTAATTACTTTTAACTATCATACAAAACACATTTTTTCATCGAGCAATTTCAGATTCGGAAACAGGAAATAGTCTCACGAGGAAAGCTGACCAGACGCTTTTCCTTCGATTGGCTATCTTTTGATGTTCTTGTTCTCAAAAAAGTGTCCTTTTATGGGAAATGTCCTTCTATTCTTCCTTTGGCTCATATTAGAATTTTGTTTTGTATAATTTTATAATTTTAAAGTAACAAATGATTTGTTTATACAGCGAAGATAACAACTTTGTGTATTTATCGTCAAACGCACTTAATGGTTATATCTTAGATTAACTAAGGGTTATATATACCCTGTATATATTGGGGATTGGGAGATTGATTTAATCTTTGAGTTAACTTTTTTAAGTTTGCATATTGCAGTATCAAAAATTCCTAACGAAATTAAATCATAATTTTTAAAGCCTGTTTAAGGATCTATTCTACTGTCAGTAAATATTAAAATAGGCCAAAAATATAAATTTAATAGTAGTGTTAATGAAACAAACAGATATATCAGTTAATCTTGACTGGAAAAATATTTGTGTTTGGTGAAATGTGACTGTTATAAAAAGTATGAAATCAAATACTTTTTATATAGCAGTCGCACTAGCACTTTTACATAAAATTTATGTAAACAACAAATTATTTTCGCACACTTACAATTTTATAATCAAGTGCCAAATAGACAAAAAATAATTAATGATTTTTTTTTGGTAATGTTACAATAGCTGTTAAAATTCTGTTATACAGTTTTACTTATAAATATATAAACAATTGTCCTAGAGTTTTATAATTTTTTCTCTTTTCATCTTTTTTGACTGTCAGTCAATTTTTATCATGGAATATAGCCTTTAGATAACTATTATTATGGTAGGAATTATATGTTTTATTCAATTCGCTAGAAGAGTCCTACTCAGATATTTTGAAAATATGGTCAGGTTATATAAGTCTAAAACTGGTGTATGTAAAAAATAATGATTGTAACTGGTGTATGTAATTCTTTGCATAAGATTCAAATAAATAGATTTATGTTTGCCAGTAATCGGATTTCCTATTTAAAGAATTTGACAAGCAATAGTTAGTAGAATTTCGGTTTATCATCACCAAAAATTCCAATAAAATCACCAAGAGTCTTTATGGACAATCGCATAACTCAAATTTCAGAGTGCTTTCTTTGTGCTTTCTTGTGGATGCCCACAACCTCACAATTGCCACGTAATTTCAATTCTCGATCATTCATTTTCGTAATTATGTCTTTCACAAACATGGCAATTGTTTGACAAGGCTCTAAAATTCAGATGTGAAATATTACTATTGCAAACAAAAATTTAAATAATCTCTTTTGATTCGTTTTATTTTTCAAGAAAACATACTTTAACTCAATTTAATTGAGTTTTGCAATAAAAAAAATAAATTAAGAGAAATATAATTACTCATTCTGATCATTTTAAAATATTACAATTTAAATATATTACCTCAATTAGAAATATTAACTTACTTCTCTTGCTTCGGACGTGCGGTGTAATTTAACTAATGCATCACCAAGATGAAAATATAATCGCCAGTCATTAGTTCCCTCTTCTCCACTCGCAATACCTTCTTTTAGATATTGGATGGCATCCTCGTAATTTTTATCGAATAGCTTAAGTACCAATCCATAATGGGCTAGTGCAAAACCATTATTCCTCCATTTCAATAAAACCATTTGTAAAATTCTTTTTGCATCTTCAAAACTACAAGTAATAGTAAAATATATTTGATTATTATTAGTACTGTATGCAAAAGTATACGTTTAAATATATACCGTTCTAATATTAGATATGATACTGCCAATTGATTTTGAAATTTAGGCTCTTCAACAAATCTTTTTATTAATTTTTCATGCGTGTTTATCGCCTTATCAATTGTTCCCCGGAAACGAACTCGCTCAATACATTTCTCTCCGATTAATTTAAAAAATGTGTCGTTTAGCTCAGATTCATATTCCAAAACCATTTGATAATTTTCAATTGCTTCGTCGAGCAGTAAATTACTTTGATATATTCCAGATAATCGATCCAAAGAAGTAGCCTTCCAATACAATAATTCGGGCGATTGTTGGTATTTTTTAATCAATGTTTCGATTTTTTTTAGTGCCGCTTTTGGATTCTAAGGTTAGTTTTATGCGATTTTTTTATGATTAAATTATATGAAATTATAATATAATAAAAACAAAACACACCAAGCACACAGTAAATAGAGTGAGATTCACACAAAAATCACAATTAATAAAAAGCATTATATCTATAAAGTTAATGGCAAAGCGGCGCGCTTCTTATCCATACAAAAAATAAAATCAAACGAAAACGATTAATTCGATTCGATCAAAATTAGCAACCCTCCCTAGAAAATATTTGATTGAGTATACGATGGATTAATACATTATGAAAGTGGGTTGATTGAATTCAATATTTAAAGGAAGGTTGACAATTTCAAGAGAATGCATATCTTTAGAAATCACAGAGTACAATGCAATGATAATTATTAATAAGTTCATTTATGTTATTGATGTTCCTTAAAAATAATGAAAGACATTAACAATTAATTTAAGTTAGTAAGGAGCAGATTAGTTGATTTTGTATATTAAGCGAATCCACCATATCCCTGAAGAAAATAAGAATAAATTTAAGAGTTACGGCTAGAGTTATAATTTGTGTATATGTATTGAAATTAGCGTGAGTTCACAAATTCATTCATTACTTAAAATATATGTATAACTAAGTTGCGAGAGTCAAGTTTGTCCTAAAGATGTCCTAACTTTTAATTTTGAGAAAGTGTTAGTAAAAATTAAATTTTTTCGTTATTATGAAAAAACTTTGTTGATATAATTGTACTCTTTATAAAACAAATCAAATATCACTATTTTTGCAACAACAATTTAGAACATTGCAATATTTCTGCGTGTTTTATAGATTAATAAATGGTAAATGTTCTGCAGAATTAAAGGAGAAAATACCACCATTTGTTACGCCAAGACGGGTAACACGAGGAACGGTTAATGCGCATAGGTTTACGGTGAAGCTGCCGAAACCTCGAACTGAAGATGCAAAGCGCGAATTTATTTATCGAACATCTAAGAAGTGGAATTCGTTGACTGGTTTTCAATTTCCGTTGAAGTACAAAATGCACAAGTTTAAGGCAGCTATCAACTTTTACTTGAAGGATTGCGCGTTGGGTGCAGGAGCTCTGACAGTTACAAGGAGCTAGGAATGTCTAAAAGTCCGCCCTGCACCCAGCTAAAACAAAACGTAAAAACAAACAAAAAAATCAATACCAGTCCGTTTGAATATGTAGGGGATACGATCCTTAGGACATCGATGTTTCATTGTCAAGTAAATTTCTTTTTAAACTTGAAATTTAAATCTCGACGTGAGTATAGCTTCTGGACTAACTTTATAATTATTTGAATTTCAAGTTTAATAAGAAATGTCCTAAGAGTTGTATCCCCTAAATATTCAAACAAATCGTAACTGATTATGGGATCTCCATCAAATCAAAAATATGGGTCTCGACTTGAGTATAGCTTTTGACTGACATAATAATTAGGTAGTTGAATTGCCATATTTTCAATTTTAGTTAAAAATTAATCGTGAAATTCGTTTTAGTTATATTAAATATGTTTGATTACTTAATTTATCGTTTATGATCCAAAACATAATTGGACAAACACGTGAAGTTTGTCCCTGATTTCTCCTAAATTGTTCTTCTAAATTTTGTTTTGTTTTTATTATGCAATCTGTTTTGGGGCTTAAGGCGCTCCCAGCCCTTTCGCGGTTCGCTTATTTACGTTCTTACCTTACGCTTTTGCAGCCAACTCGAGGACGTACGGCTATAGGTGCGATTTACCTAACCATCTGCACATTGCATTGCTCCATGCCAGCCTATAGTACTGACATGGAAGATGGGTCGGCCCATGAATTCTGCACTCATACAGGGGGTCATAGTTGTGTTCTATCACACCACCGATCGTAATCACTACGGATTAATCGACACCAAACTTCTTTTCTTTCACAGTCCACTTCAATTAACGAAAATTCTCGATCGGCAAAACGAAAAAGGTAAACATAAATTATTAGTATGCGTAATTGGTCAGTGCGATTCTCGCAATTGATTAAACAAATATGCAAAATATGAAAGGTTTTAGGGCTAACTGACCCAAAATCATCAACATGTTCTATATGTGGCTCGAAATATGTCAGTTTAAATGAAGTATAGGTTAAATACGTGTACGCCGTCTATAGATTGTTTAGTTGTTAATATTTTACAATTGCAATGTATTTTGATTTCTCTACTAAATGTGGAGAGTACAAAACCTGATTATCTACGGCAAATGAGAGATCCAAGATAATTAAATAGTACAACATTACTTCCGGTGGTTGACATGCAGTGCTAGCACCAAAGATCATACCATATATCTCTGTTGAGGAATAGAATTTGGAAAACACCATCCTCATCGAAATCTTGCTGGATGATATTGCTGTTATGTGTCTTGACGAGGCGATGCTAAATGAATCACAAGATAATGATCAGTACCATTGTATTTGGTTGAGTATCGATAAAATCTCTCATTTCTGAAAAGTTGCTAAAAATGAATGAATACTCAACAAATAACCCCAGGGGAGCCAACATTAGTTAGCTCGTGTTAGCATATAAGGGAATATAGCTCAATGAGAGACAGAACACTAATAGTACGGATGATGGTGTAGGAACGATAAACTTTGTGACGCAATGACAACGAGCTCCTTTCAAATATAATCTATCAAAAACGAATACAATTTTGGATTAACCTGTTTATCTGGTACATACTTAGTACATCGAATTACACCATAGAAATCAAATAGCTATTTATCATTTAAACATTCATTCAATAAAGAACTAATAAGTAAAATAATTGAAATTGGCTTACGTTATTCACTAAATTACTGGCTTCAGCAATTTCATCGACTAATTCATCATTTACGGATTGTGGGCCGCTTCTCGTTGGAAATTCTATAGAAATGAATTAAATAACTTTATATTATTTACGTACTAATAAGTTTAATACACAACTAAATCAAGTGTATTAAGACTAATTAAAATCTAAATTTTATCTTATCAACTAGTTACTTGTCCACGATTTATCTTGTCCTTCGTCTTCATCTATGTCCGAATCGTCATGCACATGTTCTTCGCTGGTTACTGGTTTATTTGGTAATTTGCCATACTTTTCGTCTAGCCGTTTTAATAAGTCAGTATCATCAACATCAGATATATCTTCTTCCTCTTCTACTTCTTCATCGCCAGAATACTCTTCTTCATCCTCATCGGCATATTCTTCATCGTCGTCCTCATCATCACGATGATATGGTTGAAATACTGCGCTCGGTTTTGATAAAACATCTGACACTAATTTAGGACTAGCGGAATTTGGTTGAACTAGATTTAGAGGTGCGGGGGATGGTTGGTTTGGTGGTGTGGGAGATGGCTGCTTTTGTAGTATAGGGGATGGTTGCTTTACCGATGCCTGTGCTAAAGATGGTTGTTTCGGTGATGTAGATGGTAATTGCGGTGAAGGCGATGGCTGTTTTGGCTGCGTTGTAAATGATAATTGTTCCGGTACAAGAGCAGACTGTTTTCGAGGTGTTAATGTAATAGGTGAAATATCAGTTTTAATTACATCTATTTTTGGTGTTAAATTTTGAATTGGACCCAAATTACTTTCTTGTTTAAATTGTTCGGTAGTTTTCGCTAGTAAAGCGATGGGAATAGGAGGCTCAAATCTTTTCGAACTTGTTTCAATTATTTTATGCGATTCTGTAGGTACGCTTTTAAGAGGCTCTTTTGCTGATGTAAATCCTGCCGTTCCTTTATAAATTGAATCAAATTGTTCAAATGTTTTTATTTCAGGTACTGACTCAGTATTTTCATCATACTCCTCATCATCATCATATTCCACTTCATCACCTTCATCGCCATCATACTCATCTTCATATTCATCGCACTCATCGTCATATGGTATATCATCATCGGCAATCGTTAATCTACGTTTCATTGACAATTCATCGTAGCTTTCCTCTTTCTCCATTTTTCGACTAGAGTTTGTTTGATTAACATCATCGTCATCATCTTACAAAACAAAAAATTCGTGAAAAAATTGTTACCTTTTTACAAATATAAATAGATCAAAAGTTAACAATTTTTGTTAATACATGCATGCCATGCAAATACACCAGCTACACAGAATATACTCAAATATATGCGTTTGAAATTATTCCAGAATAATTACCATAAAGGTATTTTTTATGTATTACTCACTCTGTTTCACGTCCTATTTCGAATATTTTCCGAACATTTTCTTTTCTTAAAGAACGTAAATATATAACTTGTAAAGATGGTGGAGTTATCAAACTCATTCCTCTCTTTACTCCATATTATCGTAGTTTATTAGAATAATAAATACGTTAACAAAAGCAGCCAAAATAAATTTTTATAATAATTATTTAGATTACAAAAACAAAAATTATTAGAAAGTGCAAATTAAATATTATCAAATTAGAAAAACTTTTAAAACGATTTTAGTTATATAATGCTACCGGAAACTTGTATTAGGCATGTTCTATGTTACATAGTTCGCGTTGTCAGTTTTTTCTTGCTTTGCACATCTGTACGTTATTGTGCAGATCTATATCAGTTAAAAAATCTTATTCTGTACATCAACAGGAATTGTATGATTACATACACTTCTAGCAGTGATAATTCAATCTAAATTTTATACAGCCGCATCAAAACCAACTAGTTTGCTTTTCTTATCAACAGATTGTATATTACGGTATTTATAAAGGTAAATACAAAAATGAATAAATAATAAAACCCGGATATTTTAAAATTGTACTTTTAAGTTCGGTTTCAATTTTATATTTAAAAACAAATCGATAGCTTATACGAAAGATGTTTCTACAAGTTACGGTAACATTAACATGCGGATCAACATGCTTTTGCATGTACACATTTTGTTAATTTAAATAAATTTATTCACGACAGCAAAATTAAATAAAGAATTATTGTGACACTCACTGGTTGTGGATCGTCTGGCAAAAACTTGTGCGGCAACACCAACAAGTGCTAAACCAACAATTAATTTGACTGTAACTAGAAAATTAATAGGCGATATATGTTTCTGTTTTAATATTGTAAATTTTTGGTTTTTAAGTCAATTTGCACTTTCTTTAACTAATTTTTATTAATGTTTACAATATAATACAACATTTACTTAACTTACAAATTTTATTTAAATTATATTTTATTAAATCTATAAATAATTTATGATTGATGATGAATTAATTTTACCATAGATATTTTTTGTAGAAAATCTGGATTCGAGACCTGATAGGGGCCTTTTACATTCATTAGAATGATAGGGGCCTTTTACATTCATTAGAATGTAAAAGGCCCCTATCAGGTTATCCCTATAGAAATATATTGTATGTATTTCTATTTACTATTAAGTAAATACAAATACATACAATATATCTGTGAATAAACGACAGGTAGTATATCCTTCTTTCTTTACGATTTCCAGAGATGAAGATAAAATAAATAAACTACCACATACTCCTTGCCTAGAGGCCGCTAAAAAAATAAGGCTGGCGACGGAAAATAAACCGGTTCTATGATGTCACGCCGGAAGATTGGAAGCACAAACCGAAAGTGAAGGGAGGTAGTTATAGAAAAACCCCAGATTTCAAACACGCTTTCCTAGTCAAGTGAGCTGGAGAATAAGACCTTGAACCTTAAATTCTTTACTGCATAAAAGTGACTAGTTAAGGTCAAATGCTGGTGGTGCAAAGAAGGTCCTTAAGAGCACTCCCAAGCAGTAGCTAGGAGGGAAGACAATAACTTCACCTGCCGAAAATTTAAAGATCATAAAAATGCTGATATAAGAGATAAAAACTGACATATCAACGAACTTGATCCTACAGAAGAGTCTACTTGGATCGGAAATGCTCTTAGCTAAGGGAACTGACTATTAAGTCGCCCGAATAAAGCTCCTTTCCATCTTACTGCATAATTATTATTCACTCAGCTTATGAGAACAGCTGCCCGATGAAACAAAAGGAGTCCATTAAAAGACTTCCCTGGAGACGTTACACTGGAGACACTTAGAAGCAAACTTATCGACCTAATGCACGATTGTATCGTTTATACCTAAAGGGGAGAAACGTCCTGATATAAAACTTAAGGTTTTAGTAGCTAAGCCTTATCTTATTTCATTTCAAAACTAGAAAAGGTGTAAGATCAACACATTAAGAGTGAGTTGCTCTCCAGAAAACCTTTCCATAAGAATCAGTTCATTTGCCACCGGTTAAGAGAGTTTTTCATCACGCAGCGGTCTCGAGTTCGATTCTCGTCGTTGACCAAAAAATAACATGCACGGGATGACATAAAATGCGATTGTGTGTAAAAAAAACATTCGTTGGGCTAACCACCTAAAATATGCACCAATCGTTAAATTGGTTCGTAAGCTCTTAGTTGAGACGCGGTAACGGCCGTTTACGGCCCCTAAGCCATCAATTATTTTCATTTATCAAGCTCACCTCTAAAATTTGACAATATGTTTTACGACTCAATGGGTGGAGCCGCAAAGAAGAAGTGACACGCAGTACGGCAAAATGGATTCGGTCATGATCAAGTGCAGGAAGATTGTAAGTTAGTTACCATTAAACCCACGAAGGGATGAATCGCAACAGGGCATATAATCCCTTTCAATATTTGTTGATTTACGAGCTTTTACACTGAGAAGCCTTAGATTTGATGTTCACGGTTATACGGATATGATCAAGTTAAATCATTAGGAGAAAATTCAATGAAAACCTATCAGCTCTAATGTAAAAAGTAATTGCCACAGTATGCCAATGATGCATGCAGACAAAGCTGATGTTTAGACTTACGTTTAAAATTTCACAACAATTCAATTTTCCAAAAAAGTTAAAATATTAAGGAGTAATCCTAGATTAGAAACCGGTTTGGAATCAATAAGATCTGTAACAAACCGCATACCATTTTTAAATCTGTCTATAGTCTGTTATAGTAGTACTTGGGTATTGAAACTACAAATAATTTACTAGTCATATATAACCATTATCAGAGCAATGGTCACCACGCCCCCTGTGTATGGTAGCCAAGAATTTAAAACACGTAAAAACTAAGTTTTTTAAAACCCACTAAGTGTTCTAAAAAAGTAGTCGAATTTTCAAGACTAGACTTCTACCATCCTTTTAACGTGGTACTCAATGAACTCCATTAAAGCTGACTAGTTGAAGTCGAAATGTGTCTACAAGTCGCATTTTGCATTACATCCTGAATACGGCAAATAATTTATACCCAAGACTCCATATTCAAACTTCTTCACAAGTTTTCGTTGAATTGATATAGGTATTTGAATTCTATTCTAATTGCATTCATAAAACGGCAAGAGTAATGACACTTAATTTCTTCACATAAATGATAATTTCTTCACATTTTTGATAACTTAACGCCGCATAAATGTTCCACATGAAAATTATTTTCTAACGATTCAGAACTAAGACTTGGAAAACTTGTAAGTACTTATTTGGTTCAAGAACTCTTTATTTTTTCGATCAAAAACATACTCCGAACTGGATTTCTTGGAAATGTATTTCTAAATATTTATTTACAATCGGTTTTACATTTTTACACGGCTGACTCACTATAAATATCAATAAATATCATAAATGTAGAGGGTCTAATAAATGTATAGGAAATGGTAATAAGACAACGCCACTAAAAAGTAAATTAGGTTATAAGGGATAGCATAATTGCTGTCGCTCTATAGATCAAATTTAAATTTTCAAATAAGATATTGTATAACGATCTTAAATTGAAAAATTATTTAAAAAATTGTTGCAATTAAATTTTTTTATGAGGAATTATTTTTGTTTACATTTAAGGACTTTCTCAAATTCAAACTGAATTTTTTTGATATTTGACAGAATAGATTCATTTGAAATGATAATTTTTTTCTTACTTTGTTTATTTTCTTTGGATTAACCAAAAGATGTCAAAAAAATATGTTTGGTTTCATAAAATGAAGTTTACCCAAAAATTAAGTATATTAGATATTCATTTCATTTTAATTTTAGATATTTAATTATCCCAAAGCTTCGGGCCAAATGGCTCCTATTATTTGGAGCTAGAGCCATTAAATAAAGATATAAAAACAAAAAAAAAAAAAATCCCAAAGCTTACTGAAACGATTGAACTAATTCACGCGGTAATTAGTTAATAAAAGACTGTTAATGTATCCACTAAACTGCGAAGATGAAAGCTGTGTAGCGTGACAGCTGGTACATTAAACCAAAGCATCCTAAATATATAAAGCCAGAATGAATACTCAGTTTTTGAAATGAGCTTTATTTAGTGTATCAATAATGTACGTTTTATCAAGAAACTCATACGAAACGTACAAATTTCTTTTTAAGTTTTTAGCTATTGCAACTTGGAGCTTTTAAAATTTTATTTCATAAAATGACTAAGAAAGGGTGAAATTAGATGTGAACATATACCATTTTTTTCAAATCAAAATAAATCACGATCAAATTTAATTATAAATTGATCTATATTTTTATAAATTTTGTGCTTTTCATTTCAATATAAACGATATCCTCTAAAATATATTTTCCTCGCTCTAATTCTCTATCGGTTGTACCACGAAAGTCAAACTCATTTCTTAATAAATTTAGAAAAATAATATTGACGAAAATACACATAATTGAACGCGAAAACTTAAAAAATTAATAATTAATTTATTTAAATGAAATTATGTATTCGAAAAAATTAACTAAAACCGAATTTTTAAACATAAATCAGTTAAAAAGATATTTTCAACATGCAGTTGTTAATAAATAATATTATCAGCTGATTAATGTTTACACTTCAAAATGAACACATAACCTAATTACAATTTCTATTTTGCTACACATTTATTCACAATCACAGCACAACACTACACTATATTCTTAATCCTGAAATACATCGAATCATTAAAAATGGTTTATTAATGCTGTATCAACATAAAAATAATATTTAATTGCATAATTATGCATTAAATACAAAACCAATTTTCATAATGACATAAATGTCATAACAATGGGAGAGAGAGAATATTTTTTTATATTGAATGATAGTTCGATGAAATGCCATTACTAGCCTTGCTGTTGTATAAAAATTTTGCAAGCCATTCATGTTAAAATCATACATGTGTGCATGTAATCATTAAATCTAGTTAAATGTGTATAGTGTATATGAGATTTTGTACATTGGTATTGTTCATTTTATACATGAAAGCAAAACAAAAATTACAATACAACTTAACATTTATTGAAATTGATTTGTTTGGTGTAAAGTGCCATTTTGATTTATTCTCTATTATTTTGATACTTAAAATAAAATATAGTTCTCGTAACCTAACTATGTATCTGTCTCTGTTTTCATTTTAAGTTATTAAAATACCATACATTTAATGAATAAAGGAAAATGGAAAAATAAATCGAAAAATGATCAATTTCAGGATGAAATTTGAAATTTCTGTTTTCAATTGAATATAACCTAAGTTAAATTTGAACTACTTTTCATTCAAATATTTACTATATAGTAAAGCCTTACCTTTCATACATTTTGTATGAAACTGACGTTGATTTTTGTATTTTTTGTTACACTAAATAAAGCTCATTTTGATCATTCTTGCTTCGTTTAATCGAGACTGCTTTGATTAAACACAATTGGCGAGGGTAATTTGCAACAGTTTGATGTGAAACATTGGGATTTGGAAATAGTATGCCATGGACGAAAATCCTTCCCATTCAATTGAGAATTACTCACAATTTATTTGTCTTCTAAACATTTCAGATACTTAGCGGTTAGCTCAAATTTTTTCATATACAATAACGTTAGACTCTTCTAAGTGGTTTTTTGATGAATCATTTGAAAAATTTTGCAACATAAACAATCAGCACTATGCTGTTCGGTAGAACAAACAAACTTTTTTCTCTATAATATTTTTCTATAAAAGTATTTAAAATAAAATACGAAATTATTTTAATTAATCGGTAAGCAATTTGGGCTACGCAAATCGAAACACTATTTACACGTAATGCAGCAACGTTTTCTTGAAATTGTTATCTCTACTAGGAATTCTACACAAACTAGAACCAAAGATTATTATATATTATAAAGATAGTTCAATCAGAGTAACATTTTAAAATCAAAAAATAATAATTCCGGGTACTGCTACATACTGACGGTCCGTCCTAGTTAAAAAAAAAAAAAAAATATCGTTCATACTGTAAATTTTTGCTTTGGTTGGGTCATCTTCATGTAAAATAATCTTTGCTAGAACTAATATTTTCTTATATTTTAGTGAACATTTCATTAGAGCGTTGATAATATTTTTTGAATTCAATGAAATAAAGAAAGTTCGTTAGTTCATTTCTGATACATATATTCTCAACCCTACTTTTTGTTTTGATGATTTTATTAGAGGTTACGTTCTGTAGCTTTTTGTTGGGATTTACATTTAAATAAACATCAGTACATATTATGTACTCGTACATGTACACGCTCCGTAACTGATAAACGCCGATTAGTTTTCAGGTTGGTTTCGCCAGCCTTGGATATTACTTTAAAGAAATCATCTACTGTCAGAAAGATACCATCTAAAATTCATGGTGTAGATTTTATTACGAAAGTTTATCAATCATAAATACTTAATACTTAAACTTAATTTTATAATCTAAAACTTAAATAGATCATTTAAATTATAAATTAAAAGGAAAAATAATAAAGCTTACGTGAAGAAGACTGAGGAGTTTCTGGTTCTTCTATCTTTTGTTCCTGTTTTGATAACTTTTCTAAATGCAAATCCTCTCCTGAATCATTCTCAAAGAACTTATCGTCTTCAAATGAGCCATCATCATCGTCTTCTTCCTCTTCGGGCTAAAATTTACAAAAAACCAAATTTGAAATGGCGCACAAAAATTGATTATGTTAACACCGTGGAACAAAATACAAAACACCAACCTTCTGATTGATTGGGAAACTACTAGTTGACTTAGAATTAAAACTATTTTTAACCTTTTCATCATTCAAAACATGCTATAAATGGTTAATAGTACGGATAAATAAGAATCAAAACAAAAAAAAATTATAAACAATGAAAACGTGTTACGATAAAACAAACCTCTTCAAATGGTGAAATATCGTCGCTAAAATTTTCATGAGAATCATCATTTTCATCTTGAAGTGGTGTATTATCAACTATTGTGTTATCATTTTCATCGTCGTTGTTTGATTTACTATGTTGTTCTTCTTCATGCTGATGATCAATAATTTCACCAGATTTATTAATTTCAATATCGTTGAATGGATTTATAATGTCGTCATCAAGATCATCATTATCATCATCATCACTTGTGGTTTTAAATGCTTCAGCAAAAATAACACTTCTCTTCGATCGAACCAATTCGGGTAAATCATCTTCAGATTCAATTTGATTCTCTTCTTTGTCATCATCTCCACTATTTTGTGTATCTTGTTCCTCGTCACTTTCTGTGCTATTATGGGTATCAGCTTCAATACCTTCGTCTTCATTAGAGTCGACTTCTTCATTTTGGTCACCACTTTGTATTTCGTTTGATTGGTCTTCAGCTTTATTATTTTCATCTTGATCTTCGGCTGAATGTGAATCTGGGTCGTCATGATTATCCTGTCTATCATCATCGTCATGAATACTATTTAACGTTTCAACAATATGGTCATGTTCATCGTGAGATTCTTGTTTTTCTTCGACCCATCCTTCGAAATATTCTTGAAATCGTGATTCAGTTACCGGGGTATCAACTAATTAAATATTAAAGTAAAATAACAATGAAAAGTAAAATAATAACATTTAATAACAATAAATAATTACCATCAGAAACCCCTCGATTTTCCAGTAAAATCAATCCAGCTATTCCTAATAATATTGCGAGCAGCGAAAAGAAAACTATTTTAACACAAAAATTTCCTCCAACTCCATGATCTTTATGTATATGGAGATGAATATCATCTGGTCCCATAGCCCCGGCATGTACACCAACTGGCGATGGTTCTTTTATTTCTTTGATATCATTCCGCGTAAAGATAATGTCGTCTTCTAAAAAGAAATTGTAATTGCGACTTAGAAAATTATTATGGTCATACGATTATACATTAATTACTTTAATTATCTAAATACAAAACAAAATTTATCCTTCGCAATTACAAAGACAGATCATTTTCGAAAATTAAACAAATCGTGTGGAGTATATTTGTAAATAGCTTGACTTAAATTTGCTTAAATAAAATTAAAAATACAAAAGAAGAAAATTTGAAGAACAACAACGATCACGTTATAATAATCGCTTTGGCATAGTTTCAGATAAATTCGCAGAGTCATATTGTCGTTTTTAACATTTCATAAAAATCATATGAAATTTTTTCTAATTTTATCTAATATGAAAAACAAGCCGCTTTTTGTTAAAAAATTAATTTTAATTTAAATGTATACACTAGAGGTAAAATGTTTTTGGTCGATAAGTTATATTCAATTCCCATTTTCAATAAAATCAATGCATTCTTTGAACGAGTTTTCTACATTCTCAACCATGCTCGTATTGTTTATAATCAGAGAATAACTATCTCATGTAATCACAGAATAAATATCTGTGATTGCTTGTTTGATTTTAATCTTTGTTGGTCGCCAAAAAAGACTTGAAAGTGGTTGATTTAAAAAAAGAGTTGGGTTAGTATAATCCACCAACTTCGGGCAATAGAAACAATCAAAATAAGTTTATGGCGAAGGCACGAATTCAGGGTGTTTCCAAACAGATTATAGCGAAAGACAAGAAAATGGCATCATAGACTGCCGTAACGAACGAAGTAGAAGATGCTAACAGTTAGTGAAAGCACTCCTACAACATCGTGTATTGGATATGAGGCCAATTAATGGTCATCATGTAGCGAAAGGTTATTGATCAACAGTAAATAAGAACAAGCCAAGAACAAATGAGTGACTTAAAGGACCAAATGCAATGCGATTAGGAAAAGTTGATAATCGAATAAGCGATATTGTTGGCAAAACAAGAGAATATGAGAGCCGAAGAACGGCAAGATCGAGAGATGGTACAAGAACGATTCAACAACTAAAAGAAAATGACAACCAGAAATTTCAGAGAACGGTTTGACATTGAATACAAAAGTTGACTTAGTTCTAACGAAAATGAAGCGCAAACAGGAGCAGCTCAAATCTTGCAGCTTTCAACAATCTAAGGAGGCAGATCAGAGAATTATGAAAATCTAAATGTAGAATTAAAAACTAAAATGCAATAGTCCTGCCCAAACTGCTCGTTCAAGAAGGACTATTAAACTAAAACAACCAACGTTTGACGGAACAACAACATTCAACATCTTCAAACTTCAGTTTGAAATTACAGCCACACAAGAAACGCTTGATGTGAATAAGTGCAAGTTGTAGCACAAATAGTGGAGTAGAAAGCGAGTGCTGCTGCATTACTATACAGATCGTGGCGGAGTATGAACATGAGCCGTACGGAAAAAATTGTGTTGGCATTAGAGTGCAAATAAGTGATCACAGACGGAAATTACATCGTATAGAGTTGATGAGATGATGTCAGAGAGAAAGAAAGACACTCCAAGACTTTGCGTCTGACACCGAGCGGTAAGAACTACTCAATCACTACAATATAACTATTGAATATGCATAGCAAATCAAATGGACGCGTTAACCGATGGAATACGAGATCTGAATACAAGACGAGAGGATATTGAGTGTGTGATAAAATAAGTCACATCTTGAGAAAATGCTGGGAAATAAGCCGTAAACAGGTAAAATCTCTATGGCCGATGTTCCGAAGACCGCTAGAAGACGAGAAATGACTGGCCAAGAAAGAAGACTATGCAAATCAAATGTTCCACATGAACCGCCCAGATATAATAAGGAGTAAAAATCAACCAATGGGAGAAATTAAAATTCAAATGGCCATACGAGTTGGTAATAACTAATTTTGGTATGAAGTAAGGTGGCGGATATTGTTTATGAGGTCATCCTGGATACAGACTTTATGAGGAAAAATACATTCGTATTTAATTTTGGACGAGTGACGTTAAGTTTTCGTAACATCGAGCTGCCACTAAAATAAAACAGGAAAAAGCCAATCATGTAAGAAGTTAATTTGGATTATCGTTTTAGTTATCACCACACTCGAAGGAATTTATAGAGGCCAGTGGGCAGAAGCGTCGATCGGAAAATGAAATAGATCGACTCAACGAGGAACATATACGGAAGATGCCGAAGTTCAGGAAAGGAGTATGTAAAGAGTTATCATCATGGTGATAAAATTGCCGATAAAAGTCCAATATTTAAAGCATATTAGAATTGGTGTATTGATTTATAGGTTGATAATGCTAGATATGAAAAAGCATCGTTGCCAAGAAAAACCGGGCATTGGTTGTACTATTAAAAAGCCTAGTAGTATGTCTATTGGACGAATGCCTTGTAGGAGGTGTCTATTTTAGTATCAATCAAACTCTGGAGAAGGTTCGTAAAAGATTCTACGATTAGATTGTAGAAGAGCAGTAGTGGAATGGTAATGAAAATTTCACTAATGTTAGTTGATAAAAAGAACTGCAAAATGGGAACATTCTGGAAACTAACATCATACCAATTATGATAGTCATCGTAAAATCTATAGGAACTATTTTATTTGTGTATTATTTGCGGATTTTATAGTTTAAAATAAATAAAGTCTAATACTTCTTGAGTTTTATATTTACAATCCACTGATCGTACCAAATTAATACCAATCGTAACAGTTGTAATCTTTTTCCGCTCTAGGCATTAGTTTTCCTAATGTAACTGCAATTTAACCAACTAGGTTACAATAACTAAAATTCCAACAGCAGATACTTTTTTTCAATTGGGATTCATGCGCGACAACTGTCTTGTTCATATGACATCTGTGTTCATCAGTATTCATTGACATTTCACCATGAATATTTTCTTTGTGTCAACGTCTTGGTTTATGGGCGTTAGAACTCCTCCGTTTTTTTACCGAAAAACTGTGTTCAGTGATGGATGTAGATCATTTTTGGCGAATGGATATGTCAACAAACGAAATTGTCGTATTGGGGCTGATGAACAACTAGAAGAGATTCAAGTACTTCCAATGCATCCTGAAAAATGCGCTGCTTGGTGCGGTTTATGGCCTGGTGGCATCATCGAACCGTATTTCTTTAAAAATGCAGAAGGACAGTGTGAAAACGTCAGTGAATTTTTATTGCGAATGATCAATGAATTTTTATTGCGAAAAATTCAAGATATTTGTGTAGCTGACTAGTCCTTTCAACAGGATGGTGGAACGTACAACCATTGTGAAACAAATGTGAAGAGAACATCATATCAAGAAAGGGACCAGTGAATTGACCACCAAAATCTTGTGACATGAAGCCGTTAGTTTACTTTTTATGGAGGTATTTGAAACTAATTTATATCGATAAACCACAATCGATTTATAAACCGATGATAGGTAAATTGAAAATTGGACCCATAGAATGGATCATCTAATTATTTTCAAACATTGTCATAAACCGAACTTACGTCACAAATACAATTTTTGATTGATTGATTGATTTTAATGCGTTTTATTTAAAAAAAAAAAACAATTACAAATGTATTTTGTTGAATTTTTTTTACGATGGCATTATTTGATAATTTAACACTGAACAAGATAAAATATTTAAATTTTCTTGAAAATCGATTTTACTCCCATTATCGAGCAATCCACTTATTAATTTTCAATCGACCAACCGCTAGTAGTTCGTTGCGTCTGTTCGATATGGTCGATTGGAAGTGGAACGCTTAAAATTGATAAATATGAGTAAAACATAACCTATATTTTATTGTGTATGCATAAAAATTGTCAAAAATCTTTATCAAAACTTTTTTGTTAGTCAAAACTGTTGCTACTAAGGAAATACAATTATTTTTATTTTAAATATAAATAAAAACAATTATTTTTGAACGAAAAAGCGAAACGGTTCTATGCAAGAGCAGTTGCAGGTAGATAAATTAGCAAAGACACGCAACGAACTACTATCGGTTCACTAGCAGGTACTAGCGGTTGGTCGATTGGAAAGCAACTAGAAAATTTACTTTTTACTAGAAAAGTATGGGTCATGTTCTTTATAATTATTGTAAGTTATTTGCATATAAACTGTAACTTATTTGCATTGACTTTGAATAACTTTACCCATTTCACTAACTACGTTAGTAATTTATATTATTTGATCGCTATAATGATTTCTTTAGTTTTTGGAACACGAGCATTTAAAATAATTTGACTAATTTAATTTATAAAGAATAACTAACTTTTAATCAGTTTTAATGCATTGTTCGTTATAGGCTCGAAAATAATAATTTATCATCAAATATCATGAGATAATCTTTACCGGTATAATTTCATGTTGATTTAACTATTATTTATGTACGATTTCCCTTCATAAATTTACTCAATTCGAATTACACTTGATAATATCGGTTATAAACCAAATATAATACTCTATTTACAAATAATTGGCTGTAGTTTCGCTTTTATTTAGCTTTAAACTATAGCTTAAGCATCGGTTTATTTTTATCATGTGTTATTTTTGTCATCGGTACTGTAAATAAAATCAAAATTAAATCTGTTGTTTCACTTTGAAATAATACGTTGGGCGGTGGGTCGACTAATTTTAAGTTTTAAAACGCTGGTTTAAAATAAATAAGCTATTTATAAAATATATTTTATCGTTTCAGAATACGGAGCATTATTTACATAAACATGCATTCATTGTATTTATTATTTTGTGAAATTACTAAAAGGTTATAATCTTTAACCCAAGATAAAATTGTTTCGTATTTTTGTTTTTAATGTGTGAGTAAATACATTTAATTCAATTTACCTCAAAAATACCTACAACAATCCAAAATTGTTCTATGGCAATACACAAGAGAAAAACGTGTAAATTTCAGCGCACCGAAAGAATCTATTTAAAGATTTTTCTTAGAGCGCGACACAATATAAAATTTAACAAAAAAATGAAAACATTTTATTCCTTACAGTTTTGATAATCGAATTTTATCCGGAATTATTTACTTTGAAACAAATAAATGAAGAATTTAAATTAACATTTAATTTTGTTAGTAGTATATAATAGCACATGTCGCTTTAATCAAAAAGAGGATATTCGTTAGATCTTTTCAAATAATAAACTAATAAAAAAATAATAATACCAAAATCGTTTAATTTATTTTATATTGCTTTATCTGATAAAATAAAATTATCTAACCTTTTTTCTTTTTATTTTTATCTTTTCGTTTTCTCGGCTGTACATCACCAGACATTTTATTTGCGCTACTTCACAATCACTTAAAAAAATATAAACTGTGCCAAGCTTTCGGTTTAAACACTTAATTTGATTTGATCACACTTGCATAAAACAACAATCAAAATTAATTAAAATTGAAAGTACTATTTTATTAGTATTCCCTAGTTTTTAATTTGATCACTGCGATATTCTATTTTTGACTGAAATCAAAAGTAAATTCAAATTTGACATTCAAAACTCGAACAAAAAATAAAAGAGAATTCGTGTGACAGTTGCTGACAACGCTGAATTTTTAATTGGTCGAACCGGTTATAGATCGAAGATATTCAAAATTTGGTGAATATAAACTGGTGTAAGTATATGAAAAGTTTAGAACATCACCATGCAGAATTAATTATACAAATATTATTTGACATATTAACGTTATTGATTTATAAATCATTTCGCGATATAAAATTATTAATTATTTCAACTTGAGCTCTCATACGATTATTTTATCCAATACCTCCATATTCTTTTCTCGCCCATCGTACATATTTTCTTACTCTCTTTTTCATTAGTGCTTCCATCTATTTTGAAGTGCAGTAACTACTAAAATAATAAAATGTAAATGCATAATTTAAAACGGTTTAGGTTTTATGGTTCAGTTGTATCTAAATTTTTAACTATTGCAATTTAGTTACAAAAAACATAAGTAAATATTTTTTGATTTACGCCTTGACTATGAAGTTAATACTGCTAGATAACGTTAGCTAAGATTTTTTATGTTAATACTTCTTTAATCACAACTAAGACTCGATTCTAAAACTAAATAAATCATAGTTAATTCGATTGTATTTCGGCAGAGTCGAGTGTTCGTCAGAGTCGAGGACCGAGGTTAGGCTATTTGTGAATTAACTAAAATACAGTAACTACGCAATAATTTTTTGATCGATGTCTTCGCTTATACGATCAAAATTTATATTACAACAGTCTTCAAATTGACCAAAGTTAAACGATTTTGATTATGAATTATAGAATTCAATTAAAATTTGGGATTATCTCAGGAACCATAATAGGCTTTCCTGTAGAAATTGATTCACATTTGTATTCTTAAATTGCATTAAAGTAATTCTTTTTTTTTCTTTTGCAGTCACCTAAAGTAGAATGTTTATGATTTAAGTCTCCATCTATAATAAATCGTTTTCCAACTTATTAGAATAATTGAATATTTCGCACGAAACAGAAGACCCATAGAACGCTACTGTTAGCTGGAAGCGAATCAATGTAGTTCTGTACAAATCTAGCTGAAGTATCTGGACACGACTAGTTTGGAACGTGTAGTCGTTTAGAAAACCTAGGGCGTAATCAAATGCATGAAAAATATTCGATTAGTTAGCCTAATCAAATGTTTGAAAGATATTGGATTAGTTATGACTGTAAAGTTGAGACCGTGTGTCTTATAAGGCCATATATTGTTTCACAGTAAAGATGACCTCGGAAATCATGGTGTTGGATAACTGCCTTGGCCACAGGTAAAACTATGCTTGATTAGTCAACCTGTCAATTGTATGTCTACATACTCCCTCTGATGTAAGCTAACTCCATAATAAAGAATTCAGACCGACTTATGTAATAATATAGAATCAAATTCTGACACGAAACTGAAACCGAAAATGGAGAAACAATAATATACTTTGCGAACGCTCATGTTCTCAAAATTACAAGTACATCCATTCTTTACTCATGAAAGCATCCAATTGGAAACATGGACACATGTCATCAACTTAAAGTCAAATTAAACATGTGTTGATTTCAACATGGTTGTCCAAGACGTGATATAGGCAACAAAATATAGGCCATGATGGATACATACACCGGTTCTTGCTTAACTCTGTACAATAACTCAGGGACAATCACAATCCGTGTGGTTTCATTAAGTGAGGCAACGGATCGCATCATACCTTAAGACCTCAGTCAATTGTAATTCGGGATTAGGATAGAAACCTCTATGTTAACATGAATGTGGTATCCGATACATCATTCGTGAATATTTTTCTGATTTACTTAATGTTCTTCACGTGCCACAAGGAGTAATTAAATACACTCAAAGGTTTGTACTTTATAGGTCAGCATAGATATTTATTAAAGATCCATTCAAATATTGAAAATTCACTAAGACCATGCAAGGGAACATTGTTCACCTGGAGCTAATTGCATTAATTTTATGAGTACGAAGGATGAATTCTAACATTCGAGAAAAATTATACTACTTGTTTTATACAAAAATAATGAAAAGGGTGTGGCCATTCACGTTCTGTGTTCTGATGCGGAGCGAATGGTACAGTGATGCTGTCGAAGTCTTGAAGAGGTTGCTATCGGCGATGACGGCTGTATAAATCTGGCATTTTGTTAAATCATTTGTCAACAGTATGAAGAGCTAGCTTGTGTAATCGAAACCGATAGAGTCAGATTGTTGACACGGCACGGCCTAACAACTATCAGTAAACACCGTTTAAAAAAGGGTTTAAGCAATGGAAACAGTTGAGTATTAAAATAAATGTTTATTTATTTATTATGGCAACATTTTCGGTTTGGTTGTGAATTTTCATAAGTTTAATATTTTATGCCAAATTATTTTTTTAACACATTTCCAAATCATTTTATGTCAAATTATTTGGTCAGCTGTTATCAATAGAATGATAGTTCATATATTGATAGATTAGAAATACTGGAGCGATCGAATTAATAAACTTTTTCGTATTCATATTTTTATTTTATGTCACAGTCTTACAGACCACCATAAACAGATAATTTATAAAACTGTTTACAATAAAATAAAAACTAATAATTGATAATATAAATTTAAAACTTAAATTAAAATTACTATAACTAACTAAAATAAATTAATTACCACTAATTACTTTGACTATTTTCTTTGATTTAACCTAACAATAAATTAAATCATTCAACGGGTTCAATTTCGTCCCAGAATTTCATAACATCCAGGTTTTGATCTGTTTTCAAACGATACGAGATGTTTCGACCATTCTCCGATCGTGTTATTTCCAAATATTCACAAGGTTTTTCTGGATCGGATTCATCATATTCACAGTTACGAGCTTGTTTATACGGCATACTAAAAATATACATTTGGAAATGAAATGTTCAATTCATAACGGTGAACAAGAACAATTTAATCACTTACCCATACGTTGAAAAATCGACATAAATTTGAACTAGAGCCTTTATCATATCGGCATCAACAGAATATTCATTAAATTTAGGAAATAATTCTGTTTTGAATAAATACAACAAATCATCGCAGTGCACCACACCATAATTTTTGTTTGTGCCGGTAAATATTGTGGAATATGAGTAGGGTCCTTTGTATGCAAATTTGATCAAATAAACTGGATATAGTTCGGAATGAGCTAGTTTTGAATACTTTTTGTAGGTTAAGTAGTACGGACGGCGGAAGGCTCGATCACTAAATAACTGTTAAAAAAAAAATTATAATAACGATGGTAGCACTTAAATATATAATAAATATTTACATCCGTAAATTTATGCTCATTATCACTATTTATTTCAGTTGCTCCGTTAAAATAATGCTGTATAATTTTATCTGTTTTATTGTAAAATTCGATTTCATTTGTTGTTGAAATTTCCATTAATTTTCCAATTATATTATAAAAGTCACGATTTAATTCAGCTAATGTGACCGGATTTGATGTAATTGCAGGAGTTCGTACGGCTCCCTCTTCCGGTACAAGTGACATTAATAAAGGAACGGAATTTAATGGACCTTTCGTTGCAGTCACTCTTGGATCTTCCGTTATAAATGAATTTGTTTGATTTTTTGCTTCGACTACAACACGATATGTGATTAGGGGATCAACCGAAAAGAACTTAAAAATATGACCGGCCTCTAAAATTTTTCTTGAATCAACTTTTCGCATTTCCTGCAAAAGTTGTTCTGTTGATATTTCATTATGTTTCAAAATTCCAACTTGCCTAGCCAGTTGTCTAGCCTGTTCACCTGGATTTTCGGTTACATATGTATAAGGTGCTATGGCTGATCCACTCATAATAATCGCTTTATTAAATAAATTTTTAGACATTGGACTCAATATATGAAAATGAACAGAAGCACCTCCAGCACTCTGTCCAAAAATTGTAATTGAATCAGGATTTCCATTGAAATGTATAATATTTTCTTTCACCCAACGTAATGCAAGTGATTGATCTTTTAATCCGAAATTACCCGGCATTACACTATCTCCGGTTGATAAAAATCCAAACGGACCAAGGCGATATGCTATTGAGACCAATATAACATTTCCGTTATCCATAAAATAATCAGCACCATGAAATAAAGCGCTTGGTGATCCCGCGAAAAATCCACCACCATGAATATAAACCATAACAGGAAGAAGACTATTTTTATTTTTTTTAAAGAAATATTGGCGTGGTCGAAACACATTTAAATAAAGACAATCTTCATTTCCTGAAATCGGTGAATTCGGTATGAGCGTATTCTGTTGAATGCATTCCGGTTTTTCAGCTGTTGCTAAAATTTCACGGGACCAAATATTTTCTATAGCGACGGGGTCCTAAAATATAATGATAATATTTATCGTTATTTGCAACAAACTTGTAATTTAATCAGTTACTTACAGCGAACCGTAATTCATTTATCGGTGGTTCAGCATAGGGAATTCCTAGAAATGCTTCATAATATTCTTGAACGCGGTATCCTTTTTTTAAAACTCCAGTTATATTCCCAATCTCATTGGGTTTTGAAACTGTCGGTGCCTGAATTGTGTCGGTCTGAAACCCATATATATTTGATAATATTATCGTAACTGGAAGCAATACTTTCAAGTACATTGCCGACGGTTCTGCAATATAATTTAACAAATTATAATTATTTTATTCCATTAAATAATTATGATTGATAATTAGAAAAATAAAATCCAAATCAAAATTTAGTTTGTTAATATTGAAAACAAATGATTTTGATTACGGAAATGATTTCGGAATCAAATTAACTAGAATCGAATTATTATAAACGAAAAGATGATACAATAGGAATGATTAAAACTTATATAAGTGACATATTTAATAAAGGAATTTCCGAGTTTATGCCATAACAAGAGGACGTAATTTATAGACGATTTGTAAGTGTTTGTAACAACCTATGAGGACTTAGCTTCCAATCTGGATAATCCGTCATAAAATTAAATAGTGATTCAAATATGGTAGAACTAGAACTTGTTTTGTTACGAGTTCTAGTTCTTCCATATTTGAATCACTATTTAATTAAAACGGTTACGTGTGTTCAATTGGGAAAGAAATAACGACTACAAAAGGCGTTGTATTGGTCATCAAGTGCTGAGATAGGCTTTAAATTCATGAAAGATACGTAAGTAAGTGGTTTATTTTCAATAAAGAAATTTCATAGGTATACACCACCATTTTGAGCATGTTATCCTTGTTGATTTCAAATTGTTCAAATATTTTCACAAAACTGTAAGGATTTCAAATATTTTTCGTTTAACAGGCTTCTGGTATGTTCATTTGAAAGGTAACAAAATGAATATTGTTTTCAGTTTTTCTGGTACGAGTAAGCCGATTATTCTCATTGTCCCGCCATTTTAATTTTTATGGTTTATAATACCTTCGAAGTTTTAAATTTAAAATTTTAAGAATTTAAATGAAATTTTTTCTGTTTTTGGCGTCTACTGTTTCGCATGTTCCTTGTTTTTCGATGTCTTCTAATGAACCACTCTATTTCTTACATCGCCAAACATTCTTCTAAAGTTGTTATTTAGTTACATTTCTGATCAAATGGAATTTTCACAAATTTTGAATCTTATCGAAAATATCCATCTTATAACAAATTAAAGTGTAATTCAAAAATAAATTTATGTTATTTTTTTATTGCCTCTATGGAATCTTGCTCTGCCTCTATTCTTTAATTGAAATGTCATCGAGCTTAAATTCTAATGATATGAATAAAATTAATAGATGTGCTAAATATAGTAAATTTTAATTCGTTTAAGAAAAACTTAATTTTTTCTCGTCCGAACAGGTCTCCTCTCCCAAAGCCCCCTGGATATAATACCCCCTGGATATAATAACACAACGATTAATATTATTCAAAATTAATCATTTAATATTACAACATTTATTTTAACGAGTATTCGCTATTTTAAATTAAGCTTTCGATGTTTCCTTACAGAAACACTTAATCAGAATGATTGAAAACGGGAGCATAAGCAAAAATTTATATAGTTTTTATATTGTTTTGGAATAAAATTTATATAGTTTTTATATTGTTGTGTCGTAAATTGTTTTGGATTGGCGGTAAGCAGATATAAAAAAAACAACAATACCTCTCCTCTACTGAATTCATTTGGAACTCTATTGAATTCAAAAGAAAGATTTATTGCCTATCAAAAAATTAAACTAATTGCATACTTAACAAGTAAAGTTCGGTTTAATATTATAGAATAATATATATATATATATATATATATATATATATATATATATATATATATATATATATATATATATATATATATATATATATATATATATATATATATATATATATATATATATATATATATATATATATATATATAAATTGTTGATTTTCCAGGAGAAGGTTTTTTTAGTTTCAATAATGTTCTAATGACACTATGCTAACAAAAATTGTGTTAGCTATTACTTTGGCATTTAACATCGTGCGATATATGATGTTTTTGGTGGTATGTGAGTAATCATTAGCTCTATCATTTAATGAAATAAAAACAAACTATGACATTGGCAGCGTCGATATATATATATATACCGGGTGTTTCTTTTAAACTGAGACGATCAAATATCTCGAAAAATTGCCACTCTACGGAAAAAGTGTCCATCAAAATTTAATCATACCGCGGGGGAAATACATTAGTGCAAAAAAACAGTCCCCCCACCCCCCGCTTTGTAGGTGGGGCGGGGGTAACTTTTAAACAAAGATAGGAAGCCATATTTTTTATTGCAGATACGGATTCTACAACTAAAAGTACGTATGATTTGAATGAAATATTTTGTTCGGTTCATGATAGATGGCGTTGTAATCGACGAAATAAATTTTTTCAATTGTTTCTTCTTAGAACACACGCATTCGATTCTGCCATACGTTTGAAATAAAATTCGTCATCAAAACAATTTATTAGGCCTGCTCATAGGCCTAAAACTCATAGGCCCCCACATTATTGAAGGCAATTTGAATGGTCAAATGTACCGAAACTTTTTGGAAAATGAATTGCCTATATTAATTGAAAATTTGAGCTTAGAAGTGAGACGGAACATGTGGTTTCAACATGATAGTTGTTCTGCACACAATTCGGTGGTGGCACGTGATTTATTGGCCTGCCAGATCACCAGATCTTACTGCGCCAGATTTCTGTTTGTGGGGCTATATCAAAGACTAAATTAACAAACAAGAACCAACAACACGTGAGAACATGATTGAGCGAATCAGAAATGCGTCTGCTGAAATTCAACCAAATACACTTCTCAGTTGTGCACAATTATTTGAAATGCGTATTAATAAGTGCATTATAGTCGCAGGCCATCATTTTGAACACTTATTTTAAGCTAACATTATTTTATTCACCTTTTATTATTTTATTTCACTGAATTTCGAGTATTTCCAATGAAAACGTGATGTTTTTTATTTCAAACGTATTACAGAATCGAATGCGTGTGTTCTAAGAAGAAATTGAAAATATTGAATTTCGTCGATTACAACGCTATCTATCATGAACCGAACAAAATATTTCATTCAAATCATACGTACTTTTAGTTGTAGAATCCGTATCTGCAATAAAAAATATGGCTTCCTATCTTAGTTTAAAAGTGAGCCCCGCCCACCTTCAAATCGGGGGGTGGGGGACTGTTTTTTTTGCACTAATGTATTTCCCCCGCGGTATGATTAAATTTTGATTATGGACACTTTTTCCGTAGAGTGGCAATTTTTCGACATATTTGATCGTCGCAGTTTAAAAGAAACACCCAGTATATATATATATATATATATATATATATATATATATATATATATATATATATATATATATATATATATATATACATATATATATATATATATATATATATATATATATATATATATATATATATATATATATATATATATATATATATATATATAAATTCCTGTGAATTAAGACTTTTTATAATGATTTTTCCAAATTAAGAATTGATTTTATTAATCAATATTAATTTAAAAATTAACTATAGATACAGCCATTAAAATTTAAATTAAGATGTCAGAATAGATTTAACATATCTGCTATAATTTTGAAGGTGGGTTTTCTGTAAAATTAAATATTTTGAATTTCTATTGAACACAACGTTAACCACAAAATGTATCCAATTAGATTAATTAAGTATTTTGTTACTCGAGTATACAGAAGTGTTGTTTAAATTAATTTAGTTTAAAAAAGGGACTAATCCACCCCTCATCCTCATGTGGATCAATTAATTTTTGTAATTTAGTGTATATTATTTTCAAATTTAATTAATTTTCCTGTTTGTAAATTAATACCACTTACTTTTAGTCATAAAATTAAAATTAATTATTTTTCTTAGAAGTTTAATATAATTTTCATCTACAAGTCCTCATATATCATCGCGTAAAACAGAGTATATTGTTAATTCATAGCACGCGTTATATTTAACACTAAAAGAATATAATTTGTAAAAACGAGTTTTAATTGTTAGTCAATTTGCTATTTTGAAATCTACCAGTATGTTCACACACAAAGACACATCATAATTTAGGTTAATCTTAAAGTACTACTGATAGTAATTAGTTTGTTATAATTAATTTTGTTTTTAATTTATAAAAAAGTAGACACGTGTTGTGGAATATTTTTCTAGTTACATGAAAGTTGATTTCTTAAAGATAATTAAGAAGACCTAGACGCCGATCAATAATAATTAGTAAAATTTGTTAATTGTTCCTCAATAATTAAATAATATATTTTCTATTATGCAAAGTGTATTTTAGTGATTTCTTGTGTGATCGTTATTTTGCTATCGATTGCAAATTTAAAAAAAAGTAAGAATTGTCGATAAATTTCTATCAAAAGTACGAGTCAAAATATGTAGTGTTCGTAGAGGCAGCTCTAGAAACATTCCCAGAAAATTAATAAAAAATTTTAAATATTGATATCGAAACAATAATATGACACTTATAGAAAAAAATTACCATATACATATTTATTTATGTTTTATTATGATTTAACATAACCTATAAATATTTCAATATTTCAAAATATTAAAAACCGATTTTACTGCCATCTTTGAACACTACACCAATATTAAATTAAATGAAAACACGATTACTTGTTGTTTTAGAATAGATAGTATGGGATATTCCTTAGTTTATGTATTTAATTTAAAATGTTGAACATTTAAAATCAAGTCAGTCAGTGGAGACTAGAGAATCCAATTACTAGTTTAGACGTAGGTTTCTTGCAAATACTCGACAATTTTAGATCGAGGTTCGAGTAATAAATGCAATAACTAAATATAAACAACCATTAAATTTGGTTTTATACATATACATATTTATTTATAGTTTATTTGAATAATAATTCTTAAATTACAGGTAATAATTTTAAAAAAATGGTAATTTTATTAAATTTCCTTGATATTAGGAATAGCCGTGTTTTGTTGTTGTTTTAAGTGTCGTCAGATATTTAAGAAAACTAGAGACATTAAGTATTAAACATTCAAGTAATTTTGAATCTTTGGAGATAGTTGTGGGCTGAATAGATTAGGTTGTAGTGACTTTACGAATATACATTACGTCTTTACGAGTGTACATTACGAATTTACCTTTAAGAGTTGCTTACCCGGCAACTTCATAATATTTCAATACTCGATTGCAAGATGTTGTTCTATAGTAGATTTGTACAATTCCTGCTTTCGTTTAATCCAAAAAATTTTAAAGCAATTGCATTGGTTGAAAATGCCGATTTTTTCTTGCGAATTTTTTCATCAAGATAGTTTAACTTTATCTTTAGGGTGCTTTAGGACAGAACGAACAAGAAAAGAAAGAGATAGCATTTAAAATGGTATGTAAATGAAAGAGACGAAAATGAAATGCTTTCAAATTTAATTTTAAAAATTTTATGCCAATATGTCGAGAGAAGAACATTAAATAAATAAAATTTTAATTTATAATTTTTATACAGGGTGTCCCCGATTGGGATGCTGATCCGTTACGGGCTGATTCCTTGGTTCATTTCATGAAAAAAATCGTATGGCAGGGGGGGGGGGGGGGTCAATTTTTGATATTCTTTGAGATACAGCGCGTTTAAAAAATTTGGTTCGGAAAAAAAGTACAAGCGGATATTAAGCTGTAACTTACAAAATTTTTAGGCACCATTTAGGCATTTTTTTGAGAAAAACTCAAATTTATGAAAAAAAATATCATTTTTTTTATTTTTGTAACTTTAAAACGCCATAGCTCTTAAATGGATACAGATGCGAGATAGCCAATGAGATCTTAAATATAGCCTATTTAGTTGTCCGTCAAATGAGACTTTGTTAGTTGCTGTCCGATAAAAATTTTGTAAGTTACAGCTTAATACCCGCTTGTACTTTTTTTCCGAACCAAATTTTTTAAACGCGCTGTATCTCAAAGAATATCAAAACTTGACCCCCCCCCCTGCCATACGATTTTTTTCATGAAATGAACCAAGGAATCAGCCCGTAACGGATCAGCATCCCAATCGGGGACACCCTGTATATAAACAAATTTATTAAAAACAAAATATTTAAAATAAATTGTTACATTATTTTATTATTCTTAACCAATTATGCAAGCACACTGTTGATAGCACGCATTAGGTCTGGTTGCAAAAATTCCGAAAGAATGCCGAAAGCATGTTTTGGCTCTGTTGATAATTTAGAACGATTTTCTCGTAATAAAATAGTTGTTCTTCTTCCGTGATATGGGCGCATAATATTCCCAAATTCACTGCGTCTAAATATCCTACTATCATTATTTCTTTCAGATGCTCTCCAATATCCACAAAAAAAATGTATAATAAACAGGTTTATACATTTATTAACACGCGCTTAATGTCATCACCAAACAAAGATTTATGAAAAAATTTCAACCGTCAAGAATAATGTCTATCACTTAAATTATTTAAAAATAAATAAATTATTTATAATCGTTCTGCATTTTTGCATCAACCGTGATATCGCAAACACAAATATTAGAACGGATGAAGGAACCTTTAGCTGAATGACATGGATATAACAAAGTAACAATGTCGTTACTTGTTACATTTTTTGATGCATTTATTTCATTAATTTATCGTCAATCCTATTTTGTTATCCTATTTTGTATAAACAGTTTTAACAATGGCAAAACTTGACATTTACATCGATACATTCATCAATATTTATGCTAAATTTACTTCCTAAAGCTTTCTTGTTAACTAATTACGGTTATTATTGCACGGTTACGGTTAGCTTTAGCTCTAGAATTGCATTGGGCAGTAGGGCTCACTTACATTCATGTTATAGAAATTGGAAATAAACATAAAATAAATTATTACGAGTATGTTCTAAATTATTAAAAAAATACTTTTAAAATATTTCAAAAATATTTATGAAATCGTGTTATCAATGAGTTTTTTATATTTTGAGAAAAGTTACGTATTCAAGATTACAAAGTACATTAAACAATACATATTTATTACACACCTGTTTAAAAAGTGAATAATAAAATTGCACATTTTATAAAATGATGAAAAAACAAATTTCATAGACAAATAAGTGTTTGTGTGAAATATACAATACATGTTTAAAAACACTTTGCTAAATCAACTCACACTCGAACCGTGAAAAATTATTTTTTTTTATTTGACATTTAATAGTCATTTATTTTTTAAATCATATGCACTTGGCTTGAGAATATAGAATTATTTACTTTATGAGGAAACACGCCATTACATAATTTCAAGGTTTTTCTATAGTTCACTACGCTGCAGCTAGTCCTTGGACAATAGTTAAATATCCGGGCAAAAGTCACTGTTCATAACTTAAAATAAGTGAAATGTTCATAGTTTTATATAGTAAAGTTGCGTTGCATCATGATTTCGTTAAGCGTTTAAGAAACAGACTTTTCACAACAAGTTAACAATGAAATTAGAATGGAATATAATCGTTTTTTGTTTTCAAAAATCGTTACAAAGTTATTTTGGAAATGTATAATATATATATTTTGTACAACATAATTTTGTTAATTTAAATATATAAGAAATAAATAACTTTTTAACGATTTTGTAAGAAAGTTCTCATTTTCATATATTAATTTTTATATTGTAGTATTTTTCGTCAACTTACTTATGCTGTCATATGAGAATCTTAACCATGACCGAGACACTTTTGGTACACGATTCCATACATGATTTAGCATTATTAGTTATTTACTGTTAACATAACATGTATATAAACAAAAGAGTCTTAAGTCATTATATTATGTACAGTGAAATTGTTTGCTCTATAGTATAAATACAAACATTTAACGTTAATATCAACTTTTCAACCATCTATAAAATATATATAATTTTAAATACAGCTTTATCCTTGATAAATAAGTAAATAACGAAAAAACTGTTCGAACTCAAGATCAATCGAAACGCGAAGATTGAAACGGAAGTAATGCAGTATAAAATTAAAAATCAATTAAGCTAATAGTAACTTTGAAATATTACACACATTTTATTATGAACTTGTCGTTCAATCAAAGACTAGTTCAAATTTTTAACACATAACAGGTAGGTTTTTAACTTATCTTAAATAACACTTACTTATCAATAAACTATTATATATACTTGGAATATGAAAAATAAGTAATTTTTTAAGCGATCAAACTCGTTTGTTTCAAATTTAATTTTAATAAATTTCACAAAACACTATTTTAATACTTTTATTAATTACTTAACACATTTATATTACAGCTATAACACTGAACTAAACACAACGATTAATATTATTCAAAATTAATCATTTAATATTACAACATTTATTTTAACGAGTATTCGCTATTTTAAATTAAGCTTTCGATGTTTCCTTACAGAAACACTTAATCAGAATGATTGAAAACGGGAGCATAAGCAAAAATTTATATAGTTTTTATATATTTCCGTAAATTGTTTTGGATTGGCGGTAAGCAGATATAAAAAAAACAACAATATACATACATATATACATAATAAAAATAGAGTGTAAGATACAACACAAACACGAAGACGGGGGAAAACGTATATAAACAAATATAACAAGATACACAAGAAAAGAGAACTATGAGTAGAAATTGAATCATCATATTATCACATGCGTGATTAAAAAAATTGCGAGTTTCGTTATTGGTACATGATAATGATTCTATAGTGTAAGTATCATTATATATATAGTGTATTTACTGTGTATTTACATAAAAAGTTAAAATTTCTTATAGGGAATTTTTAAACTTTTTAACGTTTTATGTGTTTCAACTGGGTAAAATTTGGTTGTGTAATAAAATAAAATCTGGAAAATTAATAAATACACTCTAAAAGTGAGTGTGAAATAAATGATCTAAGTAACCTTAAATGTATTATATAATCAAACCAATTTTTATCAACTCATGAGCCAGATAATATATTTAACATTTCTATTCACCTATTTTTTAATCACTTGATAAAGGACCTATATTATGCAATTATATTCCACCAAGCATTTAAAGAACCAGTAATCATCGATCATGATCGGTTTATAAATTTAATAAGTCACAAATCAAATAGTTGGCTTAAACTGAAACACTATATTTCGACTATACAGTAATGAGCAAAATTTGTCGGACAAACTTTTTATTCTCTCCTAAAAAACAAAACAAAATGACAGTTAATCCTTGAATTATTAAATGTTCGACTGTATGTGGCAAAGCAAAAGATACTACAGAGAGAACAGAATAAAGCATCAAGCGGATTCTAGAAGGAAAAAAATACTAATTCGGTTCAAAAATTATCAGCGTTGAAACCTTTGAGTTTGGGTCACGTATATGAAACCACGTTTGAGTAAAGGCAATATTGAAACGCGAATTTTCCTTGAAATACAAACACTTTCCATTGATTTCTGGAAAACGTTATTTGGTATTTGTTACGAAATTAAGTTCAACATATTTAACAGTGATACGAAAAAACACGAGTGATGAGAAAATGGAACCAAGAATTGCAAACAAAAAATATTAATTCAACTATTCATCAGTCGAAATATTGGAATGCAATGGCTTACTATGACGTGGAGCAATTCTAATTTATTGAAATGGATTCATTCAAAATTAAAAAAGTTATCTGAAAATACAAAGGCCACAACTGGAGCTCTAGAAAAACTTGATGGACCACACACGAGTAGAAATTAGAAGCTAAAGGATTTAATGTAAATGATGTTTCCGGAAAACGAGAATTTAAATACAGAAGATGGAAATCATCTAAAGATAGAATTTGATGAAGTACTGATTCATTCTGAAAAATATTTTCTGTTCATCTACATGAGGGATTGTAAATATTCCTAGAGAACTTTTCACATATATTAGATCCAGTTTTGCTCTGGGATACTTTTCAAACTCATGCCGAAGGATGAACAACCTAGATATGATCAGGCCAAACACTTTAGATTTAGTCCTCCTTTCTATTTAAATGTTTAAAACGATTGGTAGATAGATAATTTGAATACAAATTCGATTTATTCCAAATAAAATGCATACCAAAAATCTAAATCTGTTGAAATAGTATACTTCATGAAGTCACTGCGCTGTTTGAAAATCACTGTACAATAAGCAATTTGCCTTGGGAGGCATATATAAACCATAAGAAAAATGAGCTGGTTATTTTCACTAAACCTCATATCTCTGGGAATTTTTAGTTTTCAAAAGTGGGAGCAATGTCATTCCGCTCTGTTTAGAACTAAGCATGAAAGCTTTACTGGAAATAGATTTACCGGAATGTAAACAGTTATTCATTAAATAATGGGAGGGAAAACATAGAAGTGTGTATTGGTTATACGCCAATAAACACTTCTATGTTTCCCCTCCCATTATTATAAGTCATTAAAACGATCATCTGTTTGGAAAAATATATCAGGTAGCTTAAACCACAAATGAAGTCGGCAAGCATCTTTGTGGAAGGTTCTACTTGACTAGGAGTTTTCGTCAGACTTAGTATACATTTTGAGGGTTGATATTGTGAAAACAACCTTGTGTTTTGCGTTCCTATATGTCTAGTGACAGTTCAATTATTTTCTAAGAAAAGTATAATTTGAAAACTCGGTTATGAATTAACTAACATCCATACAAAAATTGTCCATTAAATAATTTTTCGTTTTTCATTCTCAATTTCTTGTTGGTTTCCTATATTATATATTGAGAATGCCCATATCGTGCTTTATATTGTTACCCACCTAAATTGCTATATAGTTGCTGAAAGTTCAGTTCAAGAAGCTACTAAACGATATCGTGAAACAAGGCTGTATCACCGAAGGATGACATTTATCAGATCAAAATCGATCGTGATACGATCGGTTTATGGTATCAATAGTATTGTGAGATCGTTTCCAAATGACTAGAATTCTCACTTGTCGATTCACGCACGTACGCGATGCCAATATTTCAGTCAGCACAGCATCGCGAAGAATACATGAACATGGCGTGCAGTCCAGAAGGGCTGCTATAGAGCCAGATCTTTTTACATTCCAACGATAACACCGTTTAACTTCTGCCCGTAACGTAATAATAATTAATCTTGGTGGCAGAAATTCGGAGATCTAAACCCCATTGCACACGTGTTAAAATGAAGAATGGGAAATGATACCCCAAAGTAGTGCTCAGTATTCCAAAACAATGATATCAGGAAATGTGATCAGGAAATACTTGAAATTTCTTTAAAGATGAAAATATATTAAATATCCGCTCATATTGTTGTTTCATTTGTTTTGATCCTCTAGTTACTTATATTTATAAAAAACTTGTTCCGTAAACATAAATATTTAGTGACAAAATGTAGTGATTTTTAATTCTACATGAAGCAATATTATTGAAATATTATACGTAAGACATAAAATATATCATATAGTGTCAAACGATATCGCAATAAGATATTTTTTTATTACAAAGATTTGCTTTATTCCAAATTTATTCTCACCTTAAATATTTCATTTATAAACGTATTTTCAGCATGTAATTTCAGCTGTTCGAGTATAATATTCAGTCTGTTTTGACAAATATTATTTGTTTTAATATATTGACAGTTAAAACACACCTGCTTGCAATAATAATGTACGAAATAATCAGACTAATGCGTAAAAAATTCCAATGCCAACAATTTAACACTTTATTATACATTCGTAGAGAAAACAAATTACGGAAAAAAAGTTTTCTTTTTAAGCCAAATTGTTTTCAGTATTCATTCTGTATTTCACCATGATTAGACAGACGTACGCGTGAACAACGTTTACAAATTGTGGAAATTTAATTCAAAAGTCAGTGCTCTTTGAAAAATTACGAGCTCTTCGACCGTTTTAAGGTGAATTTACATATCCGACGATTTTTCGGCGAAGCTGCCTGCGCCCCAGGAAATTCGGCTAACGCTGTTTTTCGATGATTTACATGTTCGAAGAGTTTTCGGCGCAGCTTTTCACATGTATATGTATATAAAAACCGATTTATTGGTTTTCATAAATGTGTAGGAATAATTAAATACAGGGCACAGTGTTTAAATCAAATAACGAATGGAAAAAGACATAATATGGAATAAAAAAATATTATGTATATAGGAATCTGTGCCGTCACGCCGAAAAGATAAATTTTGTTCATGTCTTTGCTGTGCCGAAAAATTTGTGAAGTAGTTCTTTCTAATTGGTTGTATGTGTCACGTGATGTTCGGCGCAGAAAAAACGTCAGATATGTAAATCCACCTTATAGT
>OZ010738.1:121266679-121439179 GCA_963932295.1 Tipula lateralis
CTGTTTTTTTTGCACTAATGTATTTCCCCCGCGGTATGATTAAATTTTGGTTATGGACATTTTTTCCGTAGAGTGGCTATTTTTCGAGATATTTGATCGTCTCAGTTTAAAAGAAACACCCGGTATGTAAAATAAACATCGATTCCCCTATTTCTATCGACTGTTTCCTCAATAAACAACTTAGTTACTAATGTTTAGTGATTTTCAATTTAAAGAAAGCTTAATAATTTAAATTTCAGATTTGAATGGAAACAAAGGTATAAAATGTTTAATCTTTCCAAACAAACAGATAAATAATGTTTAACGAAAGTGCTACCTTCGGTTTCGACCACGAGGCAGCTCTTCATACTGTTGTATTATCAACCAGAGAATGCCAAACTGTTCTATAGGCGACTGGGCAGATAGACAGTGACAAACTAGTTTATTCTATAGAGAGTTTAATTTCGGTGTTATGCTTACTAGAAATAACAAACGATTTATCTTAATAAATATTTTTTTTATTTTTTTTATTATATTATTGAAACTAGTCTTTCCAGACTAACCATCAATTTACATCTGAATTCTTACAAACTAAAATATAATGTGGTCACTGTTGATCCAGCGATGCACAGTGCCTGTTCGTTGGTAGGTAGCTGCTCACATACTAACGAGCTCGAAGGGTTTGGTTCTTTTAAGTCTCCTAACCAAATGTTCATTATCCAGTAGCCGAGAGGCTTCCGCATTGACATGTTCCATTAGTCTTGATTCATGCTTCGATGCAAATCGTTTTATGTCGAGTTTTATATCTAGAATCTCCAAATCACGATGCAAATCACTATTACGAATGTACCAGGGTGCATTGACTATACTCCGAAGTACCTTATTCTGGAAGTTTTGTATAAGTTTAATGTTAGTATTATTAGTACAGCTCCAAAACTGAATGCCATATAGCCAGATCGGCTTAAGAATCTTATTGTAAATCAGTATTTTGTTGCATATGCTTAATTTTGACCTTCGTCCAATTAGCCAGTACAATTATCTATATTTAAGATCAAGCTCTTTTCTTTTCTCCTTCACATGCTCTTTCCATTTAAGTTTAACATCCAGAGTCATACCCAAGTATTTAGCAGAGTTCACGTTCGGCACCATCACATCGTTTAAGCTGATTGTCGGCGGATTAACCAATGATTTATTCGTAAAGTTGACATGGGCCGATTTTAATTCATTAAGTTTGATTTTCCATCGCTTGGTCCACTGGCGAATTTCATCACTTGCACATTGAAGTTTATTCGCCGCTTCTTCCACAGTTTGCTCTGTTGATAGTATCGCGGTGTCGTCAGCAAACGTTGCTATGCTTACGTGGTCGGGCTGTGGTATATCACTTGTATATAGTAGGTAAAGGACTGGACCTAGAACGCTGCCTTGTGGAATACCTGCCCTTATCTCTCTCAGTTCAGAATACTCATCTTCTTGTCTTACTCTAAAAAGCCTTTCAGATAAATATGATCTCATAAGATCAATATATGGCCCCGGAAGCATAGCATTAAGTTTATGTATTAAACCCTCGTGCCATACCTTATCGAAAGCTGCTGCCACATCCAGAAATAAGGTCGAACAAATTTGTTTTTCTTCTAACGCCTTTTCTATAATGTCTGTTATTCTGTGAACCTGATCAATTGAAGAATGTTTGCATGTAAACCCAAATTGGTGACCCGGTATTAGGTCTCTACTTTCTATTTTTGGCTTCATTCTCTTCAAGAGTAGTGTCTCCATTAGCTTTGAAATGATAGGGAGCAGTGATATCGGACGATACGATTTAGCTTCATTAGGCGGTTTATCTGGTTTCGGTAACATAATAACTTCTGCAACTTTCCAGGCCGAAGGAACATGTCTTAATCTAATAACAGCATTAAACAAGTAAGTTAGTTTAGCGATAGCTTTCTTTGGTAGTTGCTTTAAAATTTCTCCCGTTATAAGGTCATATCCAAGTGCCTTTGCTGACTTCAGATTGAATTGTATTTCACTGGTAACTTCTTTTTGGGTTGTTAGAGGAATTCCACCCTCATAATTGCTACTTTCATTTTCGATTATAATATCCGATTCAATCTCATTCGGTTTGAAAATATCAGCCAAAAGGTTAGCAAATTCTTCAGCTTTTGCTTTGTTATCCCTAGCCCACGAGCCATCATTTCTCTTAATAGGAGGGATTTGCGTAATTGAGGTTTTTATACTTTTAGTTGCCTTCCATAGTGAGTACTTCGTATTTTCATCAGCGGTCAATTTTCCCAGATACAAAGAAAACGATTTTTCATTTAGCTTCTGAATTTCTCGCTTAAGCTGTTGTGATTTATTATTAAGAATCGTCTTATCAGATGGACTCCTTGTTTGTTGCCATTTTCTCCTAGCTTTTCTTTTTTCTAAGACAAGATTCCGAATTTCTCTTGGGTAACTTTTACCAATGGTTTTTGATACTGTTCCATTAGTATTATTCCAAGCGATAATCTGAATGATATCGGTGAAATTTTCTACCTCTTCTTCTAGGTCCTGAATAGTTTTTAGTCGTGTTTGTAAGTTAATCTTGTTTTCTACTTCAGATCTGATGCTCGCCCAATCAGTTGTTTTATTGGCAAGAGTTGGTCTCGTTCCCTTTCTAATTATCTTGTCGCTTAAGGAAAGTATCACTGCAGAGTGATCAGAGTCCATATCTGAATTATCCTCTACTTCAATAAATTTTGATGAAACTTGTTTTGATATAAAGAAATCCAGTAGATCAGGAGTTTTACCTGCATCCGTGGGCCAATATGTTGTCTTGGCAGTGGAATGGACGTTACATCCCATTTGTACTATTGCATTTTTAAGTTCGTTACCTTTGGTTGTTGTAAGCCTAGAGCCAAAGTCAACATGCTTTGCATTAAAATCACCCCCTAGTATAAATCTACCATCGAACTGTTGTAGGATATTCAAATAGTTCGGTTTCTTCAGGTTATATCTGGGTGGACAATACACTGATCCTATCTGAAGGCGTTGCTTGGTAGATGTAATTTCTACTATGGTAAGCTGGGTTTCGGGTAATTGATAATGCTGGCGTTCACAGTGTTTAATATAGTTTTTTATTATAACAGCAGTTCCACCTCTTGCTTGGTTATCCGGATGAATTATTTCATAAAGTTGGTATCTTAATGAATATAAGGTTTAATAAAATGACATTTATCAGGTTATTTACCTGCTAACAGTAATTTCATTAACTTTACTAATCTTATTTTTAATACAGGTTAAAAACCTAGGATTTTTTTAATAATGAATATGAAAATAAATTGCAAATATTGTCTTGTTTTAACAAAATACTATAAGTATTGACCTTCTGGTATATATATAGGATTCTGTAACCGAGCCAATTCTATCATCTTTAACTATTCCTGGGTTTTATTATGTTTAAAATTATTATACCTTGCAACTGGTCTTCTATGGGATCTTATTAAAACACTTGGCCGTATACTCTACTAATCAATCAGTTTTATATCAAGTTCTGGTTTTTGTTAATAAGACAATGCGAATTTATCCATAGTATACGCACAAAACATATGTGCACAAACTAATTGATTTAAATATTCAATAACGCGAATACCCTGCCATTGACTTTGATCACCTTACTATTATAAGATCATAATACATACAAACAAATTTGTTAATTGCTTTACCAGTTTCATATTACTATGAATTAGTGATTAAAACGATCAATAACATACATACGTACATAACTTAAAGCGAGGAATTTGCTTATTACGTAAACCACTTGTATGACTATTGACCAAAATATATACGTTAAGAAACAAGTATAACGAGAAGTATCAACCAGTAGAAATTTTACATTTGTTGTGTGATAATGAAAATTTACGTACTTCATGTTATAGTACTATACAAACTTTACGCGTGTTGTGTGGAATTTTTTCCGATCTTGTATACTTTGTACTAACTCCCCAAACTACATTTCACATTCTTTTGGCCGTGACTTTATTATATTACACGTACGTGGTCAAAATAACCTGTGTTAAGTGTTCAGTGAATTGCTAAAATGATGATAGGTTATTTCGACAAAGAATAAATGTTTTACTATAATATTTGAAGTGAAAACTTGAAATGGTGACAAATTCCAATAGCATATTAGATCACTGAAATTTATCGATAAATGACACAATCGTTATACATTAATAAATCATTTTGTTGTTTCAAAATTTAATATATTTTACCTTTAATAAAGTTATTTTTATAAAACCATTAATTAGAATGAAATTTTTAGAAGTATATCGTTTATCTTTCTCTAGAGTGAGAGGAACTGGGTTGGAATTACAATTGGAATGGAATATCAATCCACTTTGCATTATCTGATTACGATTGAAACATCCGATGTTAATCATTTGTGCTCAAATGATCAAACCTATTAGATGTATGTTTTAGAGTTTACTGATTGTGAAGGTAGGTCGTTATAATAATTAGTATTTTTTTTTTTAATATTGTTTATTGCATCTTCTTTGTTATGCTTTTGAAGTAAAACTTCTTTACGCATGCCTGACTAGTGAAGTAAGATGGTGAATGCGTAACGAGAGTGTTACGAAAAGTGTGATCGGGTGAGGCGAGCGATCTACCATTGCCATGCATAATAACAAAACAATAATCACAAAACAAAATCATTTTCCTTTAGTATCAGAATTATGTGCCATAACGATTCATATATCCCAGGAACCTTCAATGAACTTATTTATAAATATCAAAGGACTCATTCTCTACCATTACTATATGTTGCTCTATCACGAGCTACCAGTATTGAAGGGCTGTACATAGTGCCAAAAGATAATGATAATAGATTTTACCATGGTCGAAAAAATGATACATCATTGATGTATCATCATTGATGTGATCATTACAAGATGAATTTCGTTGAGTATACATTGTCAACAATAGGAAGAAAACACGTGTCTCAGAATCTCAGAAAACACGTGTCGGACTTGAGCAATCCCGTAATTGGTTCAAGCAATATTTTGCTTCTATCAGAAACCTGGTCAAATGACGATGAAAATGTTGACATCTCGAATTTTGATTCATCAGAAACCTGGTCAAATGACGATGAAAATGTTGACATCTCGAATTTTGATTGTATTACGAAATTTAAGCGGAAAAGTTTTAGATCAGCAGGAGTGGCAATTTATCAGAAATCTACTAACTTCGAAAATGGACATTTTATTACGACATATTCGTGAAATCGATGTTGGCCAATCGTCAATTGGTGATTTATGTGCTGCTCACTGTGTATTGGATGATGGAACAAACATTATAATGGTAAATACTTCCATTTCGCCCAATAACACAGTTAATAAAGTTTTTATATAAAAGCCTTATGATTACGGTCGAGTAGGCTCAGGAAAATTATGAGAAACCTATCATACATTGCCACTAGTTTTAGCATGATATTTCAATGTTATTTTCACGTTGGATGCTGGCTTGGTAGACTTTCTACAAAATAAATTAGAAACGAAATCAATTATAACCGAAATGATCCTACCAAAAGACATGGAACGATGCAGTTTTCATATTGATTTAATTTTAATACGAGGTGCTACATTGAAAGGCAACCGGTCAGGTGGCGCAGTGGTTTAAGCTGCGGCAGTTGGAGCGGGAGGTACCGGGTTCGAATCCGATTCGAGGCAGGATCCAAATGGGTTTTTCACCTTCGATCGTTTGGGCGGTGCGATCGGTGGTGAAAAATAAACATAATCTGGATCCTCTGTCGTGTTTAGAATCCTTAGGCCGACCCATCTTCCATGTCAGTACTATAGGACTGACATGGAGCTATGGAATGCGCAGATGGCTCTACGGAAAGACTCGGACCTATAGCCGTATAGAGTGGTATCACAACGGATCAAATTTAGTCTAAGTGTGCGATAGCAGCCACATTAACTTAACTTGACTTAACTTTTACATTGAAAGGCGTCTCTTCAAATGCCAATAACTTGATAGGGCGGCTTCACAATGAGAAGTGGTAAAAGTAAAGTCGTCTTCAATTTAATCAAGGAATCCAACCGTACCATTAGTGTCAGTCACATTCGGGACACCCAAAATATATATATATATAAAATATATATATATATATATATATATATATATATATATATATATATATATATATATATATATATATATATATATGTATATATATATATATATATATATATATATATATATATATATATATATATATATATATACATATACATATATATATATATATATATATATATATATATATATATATATATATATATATATATATATATATATATATATATATATATATATAACCCAAAACATTATGTCGTGATAATATCGTGATATTTATGTCAGCTCACCAAAATATATATATCGTGATATATGAATATTGTCTCACGATAGTAAAAAATTCACATTAAAACATAAAACTCTCAATTCAAACTGTAAAACGTATAGATCGTTGAATTTATAAAAATGTGAGTGTGCTTTAGACCACACGACTGAAGAAAAACTTCTTTAGCTCCATCTATATATATATATATATATATATATATATATATATATATATATATATATATATATATATATATATATATATATATATATATATATATTTATATATATACATATATATATATATATATATATATATATATATATATATATATATATATATAAATATGTATATATATATATATATATATATATATATATATATATATATATATATATATATATATATATATACATATACATATACATATATATATATATATATAAATATGTATATATATATATATATATATATATATATATATATATATATATATATATATATAGATGGAGCTAAAGAAGTTTTTCTTCAGTCGTGTGGTCTAAAGCACACTCACATTTTTATAAATTCAACGATCTATACGTTTTACAGTTTGAATTGAGAGTTTTATGTTTTAATGTGAATTTTTTACTATCGTGAGACAATATTCATATATCACGATATATATATTTTGGTGAGCTGACATAAATATCACGATATTATCACGACATAATGTTTTGGGGCTAACATTAAAAATATTATCGAAATTCTAGTTTTAGTATTGCCATGTTGCATTTTGGGGCAACGCCACATACATGTCAAACTACGTGATTATTATAAGTATCTTGAAACATTTAAATTACGTTAATTCAAATTACTTCTTAAGGAAAAGGGGCCGTCCAATATAAAGATGGGATATAATTCTGAATAATTTTACAAGAGAGTGTAGTCATTAATAGTTTTCCAGATGTTATGAAAATTGATGATTGGAATGGGGTATAGCAGAAGAAAATATAACTACCGCACCCATGTAATTATTTGTGCATTTCTCAAAATGCAATTACCTATAATATATTTAAATTAAAAGGTTCGTGGAGCTAAACGTTTTCTTATTATAATTGGAAAATATTAACCTTATCTCACATAAAATCTCTATTACATTTCCAAGATTGAATTTCTTGACAGTCAAAGAATAATTAGCGAGACAGATATGTTGTTTTAACGTTCTGTCATTTTTAAGAGAATATTTTTAAAACAAGAGTTAATATTTATACAAAAGACGTCCCGCGGACCACGTGTGTTTTAATGCGTTCCACTCCTTTTTCTGCAAACTACTGAATTGGAAAATAGTAAACTATAGCAGACGAAAAGAGAGTGTTTCAACAAAAATAAACGAATGAATATTCTTGTTGAATCTAATACGAAAGCATTATGTTTGATTTGCAGAGATTTGCAGCAGTTTTCAAAGAATATAATTTAAGAAGACATTATACTCAAATCCATGTAAAGTTCGCTTAAATTAAAGAAGAATGTCGTAAACAAAAATTACATGAATTAAAGGGAAATTTTACTTCCCAACAGGAACAATTTAAATTAATTTCGGAACCTGATTTATCAGTTAAGGCAACTAACGTGGTAGCTAATTTAATTGCAAAATGGTCAAAGTCAATGCTGAGGGAGAATTTGTTAAAGAATGCTTAGAAAGCGTAACGGATATAATTTGTCCTGAGAAAAACTCAGAGATTTCTGAAATAAGTTTGTTTCGCCAGACCATCACAAGGCATATCGAAAGCAAAGCACAATCGACTGAAGCACAATTAGCATTTCAAGTTTTATCCCATGGCTTTGGATAAAAGCATTAACTTAAATGATATTGCTCTGCTTGCCATTCGAGGAATTCGAGGAATTGACAAGGACTTTAGCATGACAGAGGAATTGGCCTCCATTGTCCCACTGAAGGATAGAACTACGGGTATGATTTATATGAAGCAGTGAAAACAACATTAAAACGATTTTCTACACGTGTTGCATAACTACTGATGGTGCGCGCCTGCTATGGTTTCGAATGCAGACAGGTTGATGTGAAATTCATTCGTAATATATGTTTAATGATATATCAATGCATCATACACCAAGATAACTTATGTCCCAGTGATTTAAAAATGGAAAATATTATGAATGTCGTTATTAAAATCATAAATTTTATTAGTACACATCAACTTCAAGAATTTTTTAAAAATTTTGATGCTAGCTATGGAGATGTTACTTACTTTACTTCATTAAGTCGTGGGAAAATACTAAAACGGTTTTATGCTTTACAAAATTAAGTAAACTTTTTTTGGGAATCTAAGGAAAAGGTTATACCTGAACCAAAATTGGTTAGCAGATTTCGCATTTTTAGTAGATATAACCAGCCATAAGATACTTGCTACATGCCGCCCTTGAAATGAACCAATAATTATGGCATTCCCAGGTTAAAAATAATGTCTTATACCATTTTAAAACAATGTCTGAACACAATTAAATTAACATTGAAAAATATGCTGAATTATTATTATTATTATTATTATTTGCTGAATTATTTTTATTAAAATATGCTGAATTATTTTTGCCATTATATTACAGAAGTTTGAAAAAAAATTTGACGATTTCCATAAAAATCATACGCAATTCGCTATATTTGCTAAACCATTTTCAGTTGATGTTAATATTCAACATCCCAACTTATAGATGGAATGTTTAGAGCTGCAATCGGATATGTACCCGGATTTCCTGAACCATGCCATGTTCATGACATCACTATTAAGCACCTATATTTGTGAGCAGCGTTTTTATCGTATGAAGTTTACAAAAGATAAATTACAATAGTCTTCGTATTGCTAGGACTTCTATAAATGTACATATACACTCGCGGACAAAATTAACGCATATTTTTTTTTGTAATAAAAAAAATCCCGCTGGTCAATTTTAATACTACTATAGTGTCAATTGATAGCACATTTATATTTTTATCAGAAACCACCTTGAATAAAGTTTACTGCAAGCCAATCAATTCAATTTTTCAAAAATGCTTAATCAAAAGTGTATTGTGTTTGAAATCCAATGCAACGATCGGCTTTTGTTCCATTGCATATCAATTATTTTTAAATGCAGTACCACTAGTTCTTATAAATGTGTTCTAAAGCAAACACTTAATATAAAATCCATTGTAATATGGCCCCCGTCCAAGAGCTGGAGGCGGTTAAAGTGGTCACATTGTATCAGGAAGATTATACACAAGTACAAATCGCACGAAAATTAGGAATTAATCAGTCTTCGGTTTCAGAAATACTTAAGCGGTATCGTGAGATCTTAGAGTATAAAAGAAAGCCCGGGCAAGGACATAAAAGGTGCACAACCGAGCATGACGATCGATTTTTAAAAATGAATTCGTTACGAGATCGAAAGCGAACTTCTACTCAACTCAAAAATGACTTAGTGCCCGTCAAGTGAATATTAGTGTCAGAACAGTTAGACGAAGATTAAAAGAAGTGAACCTAACTCCAAAACGGCCCGTAAAAGTTCCACGGCTTCTTCCCCGCCACAAATCCAGCCGTTTAGAATTTGCTCATACTCATGCAAATTGGGGAACTGATCAATGGGCCACTGTTCTCTTTTCAGATGAAACCAGAATCCAAATATGGAAACTAGATGGACGTAATCTTGTATACAGAAGAGTTGGAGCACGCTACGCACCGTGTAACATGGTGCAAACTGTCAGCTTTGGTGGAGGTTCAATAATGTTTTGGGGTGGAATCAGCTGGGAGGGCCGGACGGAGCTGGTGGAGATTGGTTTGAGGATGAATGCAGACTGGTATGCTCGGAACATTCTTGGCGATCACGTGTTGCCATATGTGGGCTTCATAGTGTATGACAGTTTTGTGTTAATGCATGATAACGCTCCAGTCCACGTTGCTGCAACGGTACGACAATATCTCCAAGATATTGGCATTCGTGCACTTAAGTGGTCACCAATGAGTCCTGATCTTAATCCGATTGAACTCGTGTGGGACATTCTTAAACGCCATATTAGAGCTAGAAATCCTGCACCAGATTCGACAGTAGAACTGAGAGTTGCAGCGCAAGAAGAGTGGAATCTCATTCCGCAAGAAATGGTACAAAGCATTCTACTTAGTATGCTCAGAAGGATGGAAGCTGTAATAAGGGCACGGGGGGAAATACTCATTATTAAATTAATCAAATTAAATTGTAAAAAAGATAGTTTTAATGTTTATAAACCGCTTTTAAAAATTAAAAAAAAAATGTTCGACACATTTTAACATTTTGCAATAAAAAATAGCCGCTATAATTCCATAACGCCACATTTGTGCCTCTTTTGAGAAAATTATAAATTTGGGATCATTTGATACCAGTTCCATTGAACTCGTCCAGCGGGATTTTTTTTATTTTATTACAAATAAAAAAAATATGCGTTAATTTTGTCCCGGAGTGTAGGTAAACTGTTATCTAAAACCCAAGCTCAATGTTCGCATTAAATACTAACCAAAATATTTCTTAATGCTCGTAATTTTCATATTTTGAATATAATAAATTGAACTGAGCAATACATATTGTTTTATTTCACAGTAATACCTCATAAAACGTTCCCTCTGACGCTGTTTTCTACACCACAAAAAAATTACTTTGGAAAAAAATACTCTCGAAGCAGAGAAGTGTTCTCCTTGATTTAAAATGGCAAATGATCGGCTTACTCATTTATTATGTGGAAACACTTCGAGATTTTAAATTGAAACCGTTGTTGCTTTATCACTCGAAAAACAATCGGGTAATGAAGGAGCACTCTAAATATAATTTACCAGTCATTTGGATGTCTAATCGTAAGGTTTGGGTTCCGACTACCATTTTTGATCATAAGCTTGTGAATTATTTCTGCCCAACGGTAAAAGTTTATTGCCAGAGTAGTACTGCCAGACCTGGAGCACTTCTAATCATATAGACAATGCACAAGGACAGTTAAAAATTTTACCTGTGCAAGTTAAATTTTCACCCCGAATACGACTTCTAATCTGCGAATTTAAAAAGCGTATCATCTTCTGAATAATTTAAAACATATTTTACATACAGGTATGATGTGAGATTTGATCTAATTAACGATTGATGTTAAATTAATAAATGGTGTAGTTTTTACCACAACAGTAACATTAAGACTAAATTTCAGGATACGGTATTTCTTAACTCCTATAGCGCTGTTTCTTATTACACTTAATATCCGGGAACGAATCTACAACGTTGTACGAGGTATTACTGTATGAATTATTCAAAAAGGTTATAATAGCAAAATATAATAAAAAATAAATTTTATATATTTTGGCCCTTGGCAAATTGTTTATGCTCTACACTACATTTCACATCTCAATGAAGATGGCGACAATATTTGTTTTAGCTGCTTATAGGTGAAAAGGTAACATGCATCTAACGTTCTTCTGATTCGATATAGGCTTAATACTAAAATTAAAATAATTTGGTTCTTATTGGGTACAATAGCTATAAATGATTAACTTTAATAGTTTATTGACTAATTTTCTTATTACAATGAATGTAGAATTATTCTATACTCATAAATATTTTATTCGATTTGATAATTTCATTAAATTATAACAAATAGTCTCGTTTAGTTAAATTATCACCTAAATCTACCAAAGAATAATATTTAAACCACATTCCGATTAAAACAGAAATATAAATACATATTTGGATTAGGCGTCTGTAAATAAATTTATCAGCTTATCAAATTTGTAATAATTAACAATAACATTTGCATTTTCGATGTTATATTGGCTATATAAAAAGTAATAAAGAATTCAACAATTTAGATCTTATTTAGTAAAATAACTATAAGATTGCAATCATTAATTCAACAGTTTTATGAATAAGAATTAACAAATTTGAAGTAAAAAAGTTCGAAAAAAAAGTAAAAAAATCGAAAACGATTTTTAATTTTTGAGATGATATCATCTAACAAATTTATTAGTACGAGTTAAAAACATCACTGACGTTTGTAGTCCAGGATGTTCTAGCTGAATTTATTATGTTATTATTTATTTTAAAGTTTATAGTTTTGAGTTGTAATATTTGTCTAGTGGCGTTTCATATGGTAATTTTATAAGCTTGTAATAAAATAAAATTTGCATAATCGAGGCACACGTTTGTTATAATGGTATATATTAAGATTTTATATCATGTGCATATATATATATATATATATATATATATATATATATATATATATATATATATATATATATATATATATATATATATATATATATATATATATATATATATATATATATATATATATATATATATGTATATCCCGTAATATTCACTATCAATAAATGATATTTTGTGTGATTAAGCGTATCTACTTATACATTATTATATGAACAGTAAATTTACATGTGTTTAAAATATGTAATCACCTAGACGGCGGTATAATTCCAAATTTTATTAAACAGGTTTGTACGTTGAGTATTTTCCCATACTAATTGCATTTTAAATAAATAGTATATAGTTTGTTATTACTTAACCATAAATAATATAATAAATATTACTGAATAAGTTTACAACGCGTGACGAGAAGATATACTCGTAGTATGTTTGAAAGTAAAGAATATATTATTATTGTAATTAGTTTTAGATTTGCTGGAAAATCAATACACCATTGAATAAGCTTTGTTTATATTTAATGTTTTTTACTTGATTAACTTACTTTATAAGAGTAGTATTTTTTAACTGTATTGCGGTTATTACATATATTTTATTATATAATATCACAGATTATATAATAAATAATAATCATGATAGTAATATAATTATTTATTTAAAACTTAAATTAATAATTATATGCCATTGTCAAACTGATATAAATTATTGATATAGATTAAATTGTATGCAATTTCATTAGTGTTGCACGTATTTACAAACGCACTTTATCTATCTGCTCCTCTATGTATATATGTCGAAGGTTGTAGCTTAATGGTTAAGAGAGTTTCTCACCAAGCCGCGGTCTCGTGTTCGTTTTTCACCGTTGACAGAAAGTTTACATGTACCGGTTGTTATATAAAAAAAGCCATTCTTTGGGCTGACCTTTGACTCCCACTGGCAATGTAAAGTGCACTCAATAAGTATTTAATGGTTCGTAAAGTCTCAGTTGAAAAGCGGTTTTTGAGGCAGTTTTTACAGTAGTTTAAAGCCATAGATTTATGTATATATGCGGAATATTTTTAAATGTTATAGTTATAGGGATTCTATTAGGTATCAATAAATAAGGTGTAACGTTTTGCCAGTTCATTATCATACGCATATAGAACATCAAATAGCAAATAGGTTCATCACGATAAGAAAGGGTTCGTTTTACACATATGGTGAGGTAAGCCATCGTACATTAAAAGAATAATTTTGTGTTCTAGAAAAAAACGTAATTTATGATTGAGTCACCAACATTATTCCTACTCGCAAACTATTCCGACTTCATCTCTTTATAAATTTAAACAGAAAAAAAGTTCTATTTAGATAGACTTCTTTTTAACAGTGTAATGGCAAACAAACAACATGAAAAATACAACAATTAAATAAAAGCATGTCCGATAGTGTAAATCGCGTCAGTCTTCTAATGATAATAATTATTCAATAAATTTAATTGGGGCAGTAAAATAATTAAAAGGAAGGCAAGAGAAAAACAAATTTAAATAATAAAAGAACAAAATTTTCGACACCGAATTCGGTTTCGTTGATAAAAAAGATGATGCAGCATCCGGTGATTGATTTTTTGAAGAGCGGCCTGCGGCGTTGATCTATTTTTAACGTACACCAGTTAAACTCTAGTTGGCTAACAAAGCAAAAGTTTGTGCGCTCTTTCATCTCACTTAATCTAAACAGTTTAAACAGATACAGAAACACAGTTGTTAGATTTTTTTTGTACAGTTAATTGAACTTATATAAAAGATAATTTATAAATTTATTCACAATTTACATGGCATTTCATTGTTTTATGTTTATTCTCTGTTTTTCGGTAAGTAACTATATAATTTATATATACAAATTTCTGTAAGAAAAGGGTTCAAAAATTGTTTATTTTTTGCTTATAGTAAACAAATATTTATTGTTGTTGTATTGTATTAAACGTAATTGTTCTCGTAATCCAGTCCAAATAAGACATTTTCTATGACCATATTTTGTTTTGTGGTTCTTATCCTTCCACTTTCCAGTTTAGTTTTAGCGTATTTTTTCAATTTTCTCACCGATTTTTTTGTGTTGTCATTATATGGTATACCCACTAAGGTGAATAACTATGGAGACGGTATCTTATAAAATTAACATTAAAAACCTTCAAAAGTAATGGTACATTTTTATAATAGTGGTCTCACTCATTTTATATATGCCTCTCGCTTTATAAATTATTTATAAATTTAACTATTAATTAAATTACGTTACGTTGAATGAACTGTAGTTTTCGAAATGTAGACATGAAAACGTAGAAATGAGTTTGAGTTTTATATTCACAATTCAGTAATCGAACCGATAATAATTTGAATTTAAACTCGTTAAAATCGTTATACTTTTTATTTAATAATAAATAATTGAAAATATGTACTAAATAGTTGATTTTTCATTTTTATAAATTTTTTTCAAGTTTTATGTATACAGTCGTTTTCTTGGAGATAATGGTCTAAGAGAATTTATAGTCATTGTTATGTTGGTGGCTGCCTGCTTCAGGGTTTTGTTGGATTATAATAATTTACGTAACATTATTTTAATAGTTAATATTCATGTTTGACTTAAGCTTATGAGTTTATTTTTCGCCAATTTTGAACAGTTGTTAAGTTATATCATTTTATTTGTGGAGTGTTCACTACGGTTATCTTTTCTTGAAGCGAAGGTTTGATATTATTTATTTCATATTGAATATTTATCTTTTATAATACGAGGTGGGTATAGTTTGGAATAGATAATCGAAATTATGACATTAATTTAGAGGTTTTTTTGAAAATTTCAAATTTATTATTGTCTGAAAATAATTATCCTGAGGAGGGGATTTAAGTTTTACAAAATATAGGAGTAAAATTTCTTGCACATATTGTGTGAAATTTTCAGCAACTCAAGAAACTTGATTTTAAGTTTATAATAAACATTACTTTTATGTAAAAATAGGTCTAAATTCTATTTTTATTAGACAAGGTTGAAAAAACATCTTATGAACAGTTTTATAACCATATACGTCTCCATCGTGTTATATGCTGATAAGTGAGTACAATCATATGAGAAAATTACTTGATATTCTGTTGTTAGAAAGACATCCAAGAGGATGTTCATTCACGTAGATAGTAAATGTTGCTGTCTTTTGAGTAAGATTATATACCCTTTATATTTTGCAAAGGCTTCCAATAACTTTTGTAACAATTTAAATAATTGGAGTACTACCCTGGTATACCCAAAAATAATTGGCAGCAAAAAAAAAGTATTAAGTGTGTAACAGAGAAAGAGAAGCTTTTCTTTCTTTTTTTTGCAACTCGAATTTTCGAAAACCAAATTTAAAACGTTATTTCGGGAGATAAATCAATATATTAATTATGTATAAATATTAAATACAAATAAAAATTATGTGTTCTTCCAACCTTTTAGTTTACTTTTAGTTTTTTGCAGTTAAATTTTTCGAGCTCGAAATATGAGAACATTGTTAGATACTTATGGCTGACGCCGTTAAATTTATAAATTTTTCGAATTTAAAATTTAATAATAATTAAATTTAATTAATAGTTAAATTTATAAAGCGAGAGGCATATATAAAATGAGTGAGACCACTATTATAAAAATATACCATTACTTTTAACAGGAGTTAAAAATCAGGTCAAATTTAATGAGAAAAAAACACAAATATGCACATTCTCGCGTAAAAGAAGTCACAACGAATACCCTTTTGTGGTAAAAGGACACGTTCTCGTGAGTTGTGACTCAATTCGTCTGCTTGGTGTTCAGATTACCAACAATCTAAAATGGAATGAACACATTATCGCATCAGCCATATCAGCTTCACGTAAACTCGGGTTCCACAATAGATGCAGACGGTTTTTTAAATCGCATCAGGTTCTCCAAATATATAAAACCTTTATAAGACCGTGCATAGAATATTGCTGTCAAGTTTGGGGTGGAGCATATGGCACTGCTCTCCAGTTGCTGGATAGAGTTCAGCGGCGTGCCATCCGAATAATACGAAACCCCAGACTTACGAAAGATCTAGACAGCCTACAGCACCGCAGAGATGTTGCAGAACTCTACGTGTTCTATATAGATTAATAAATGGTAAATGTTCTGCAGAATTAAAGGAGAAAATACCATCATTTGTTACGCCAGGACGGGTAACACGAGGAACGGTTAATGCTCATAGGTTTACGGTGAAGCTGCCGAAAACTCGAACTGAAGATGCAAAGCGCGAATTTATTTATCGAACATCTAAGAAGTGCAATTCATTGGCTGGTTTTCAATTTCCGTTGCAGTATAAAATGCACATGTTTAAGGCAGCTATCAACCTTTACTTTAAGGATCGCGCGTTGGGTGCAGAAGCTCTGACAGTTACAAGGAGCTAGGACGGTCTAAAAGTCCACCCTGCATCCAATTAAACAAAACGTAAAAAAAAAAAGATTTTCCATTTCATACAAAATACAAGTAAATTATTTTGGGTACGACCAATTTTATTTTGGGTACGATCACACCAAAGAAGACTGAAATCCAAACCTTGTTATAGTACTAAAATAATTGTATGCATTTGTTTCTCATTTTAAAATTTTTTCGTTTTAGATGTTGCACTATTGTGGTGCTTTGTGATACCTATCATGTGGTACTTAACATTCCAGGTTGCTCGCCTTGGGGGAAGGGTTCGTTTGATTGGTATTTTTGTTCACATTGCACTATATTAGTAAGTACCAAACCAAATTATCCATATTCACATCTCCTCGGAAACAATTATCACACTCCCTTATTTAATAAATCAATTTATTCCATATTTTTACTATTAATTAAGAACATTATTTAAACCTTAAATACTAGTACATACATATTTCAAGATAATTTATAAGTGATGGAGAAATCAATGAAACTCAAGTGCGAGTAATAAGAAAGTGAATAAAAAAAATACTTAATCAAAAAACATTATTATGTCGAATTATTCGAACAAGCCAATTGGAAATATATATAAAGATAGATATAAATATATATATATATGTATAAAGAAAAAAATATAAACTTACAGTACTCTTGTCCACCTGAACTGGAAGGCCTTACAGTATCTGGCTTCTTTTGTATCTGTAAAATTAAAATTAGTAAAGCGGACGCTTGTCCGTTGATCACGAAACGTTTTTTTTTTTTTTTTTTATATCACTACCTTATTTTGATTAATATTTCCGACACTTATAATTAAGAAAATTCAACACTTAAATCTATTTTATTTATACTTAAATTTATAAATCTATGACACAATTGTTTGCGAATTTATAAAGCGTGGCCAAAAAAACAAAGGTCGCTATTAATAATAATAGTCTTAGCGGGACTTATCACCGCTATTGAAGCGCAGCACGAGGTTCGTCTAGCACCCGATGCAAGATGCGCTCTTCTGGTTTCAATAACCGTTCAGCTATGAATTTATGCAAGCCTCTTTGACCTACACAAAACAATAATAGACCGTCACATTTTGGGCACCATATAAAATTAAACAACATGAAACCTTACCACGTTAAGATAAACAAAATTAAATGATAACTGTGTGATCCAGTACCAAAAGCATCAACAAAATCGGTTGTTTGTTCTACACAAAACAAATCAGCACTTAAATTTTAATAATTAAGCCTTAGTTTATATATAAGTGTGCTTTAACACTATACACACCTTCAAAAACATAAGATAAAACACGATTTATCACTAAATTGTCTTCTAAAATGAACTATATCACAATCCGATTCCACAATAATTGAATTACAAAAAAAATATTATTAAAATAATTATATTTTGTAACTGGTTCTTATCACTGGCACAGGTATTACTAAGTAAATTAGTCTAATTGGAGTTTTATTTCCAATTAGAATGTAGTAGAACAAAATACAATTCTAACAAGAAGCTTTCCCCTATGCAAAAATAAAAAAACAACAAATAATCATAACTAGTACCACCATTTAGATTTTATTTATTTTTTTATTAGCTAACCTTGTCGCTGCATTTGTTTTATAAACAAAGTAATGGCTAGCGAAACTCGAAACCCTACACAGCAGATTTCATGATCAAATTTTACGTTTTATCATGTAACCTGAAAAAAAATTGAGAGTTTTATTGTATTTTTGTTTTGTGTATTCAAATCGGGGATTCAATAACCTACGTTAAAGTTTCAAATCTTTTGCGTGGTAAATACCCATAACTTTACCGTTCTCATTCGAAACTGTGTAGGTAACACTTCCTGTACGGTTAACTATAATCCCTGGTATGTAAACAGGTGCTAATTTTGATGAAAAGTTCTTAGACTTTTCACTTAAGAAATGAGTTTTAACAAATACTTTTTGACCTGCCTGATACGAAAATGGTCGTGCACGCAAATTGTATGTTTTAGAATATTCATTGAAAGCTTTGTATAAATTAAGTTTGATTTTGTCATGATGATCGGCAACTTTATATCTGTAGGTAACGTTTCCAAGTCGGAGTCATTAAGGCAATTGGTATCTTTAAGTATTTGGTATGTAGTACCATGATGTATCATTTGGTATCCAAATAGCGCAAAGTACGGAGAGTATTGGATGGAACGATGAACTGCGCTGCGCAGGGCAGCTGCTATTTCACTTAACTGTTCATCCCAAAGACGATGATCATCTTTAATATAGTTTCTAATTGCACTGAGAACGGATCGATTGACCCGTTCTGATGCATTTGATTGTGGATGGTAGTAAGGTGTATTTTCTTGTTTTATGTCATACTTGGACAAGAATTCGCGGAATTCTATACTAGCGAATTGAGGGCCGTTATCTGAAAATACTGTTTCAGGACATCCAAACAGAGTAAAAACATCGTTTTTTAAAAAATGTATGATATTGATAGTTGTACCTCGATTAAGGGATTTCAGCAAAGGAAATTTGGTAAGTTGATCCAATACCACTAAAACAACTGTTTTTCCCTTTTTTGATCTTGGGTATGGTCCGAGTAGATTAATGTAAATCTTTTGAAAAGGTCTATCGACAAATTTTGTACTCCCCATCTCAGGTCGTGTTATTCGATTTGACGCCTTGGCTGTTTTACAGATCTCACATTTTACCACGTAATCATAAACATCTTTACCCATTTTTGGCCAGTAGAATAATTTTCTAATCCTAAAAAGAGTTTTTTTATGCCACAATGTGCTGCTGTAGGCTCATCGTGTTCTGTTTTTAAAACTTTCTGTATCAAGCCCTCCGGGATCCATAATTTCCATACAGGTGCTTCTGCAATGGGTTCGGTAATGCGGGGTTCAATTCGTATATACAAGCGATCGTTTAATATCCGAAGATTAGGAAATTCATTTGGTTTGGCTAAAACTTTCGATTTAATTGAATTATAATGGTCGTTTTCAAAAGCAGGTGAAAGCAGATCCAAATAATCCAAACAAATGTCGGTACTACTCTTCAATTCGCAAATAGTATCGCAATAGATACGGGATAATGTGTCAGCAACAATATTTTCTTTCCCTTTCGTATGCACGATATTAAAATCAAAAATTTGAAGATAAAGACTCCACCTCGCAAGTTTACTGGTCAAATCTCTCATCCCCATCAACCATTTGAGGCTTGCGTGATCAGTTATTACTGTAAATCGATAGCCCTCTACATACTGTCTGAATTTTTTTATCGATAACACGGCTGCAAGACATTCAAGTTCTGTTGTTGTATAATTCTTCTGAGCCGAGTTCAGTTTTTGGGAGAAGAAGGATATAGGTCGCTCAACTTCATCAGCATCTTTTTGGAAGAGCACTCCACCAAGGCCTTCAGTGCTCGCATCGCAGCGAATATAAAAGTGACTTTTGTAATCCGGATTAGTTAATACTGGAGCCGTGCACAATAAGTTTTTAGATCTACCAAATGCAAGATCAGCTTCAGGAGTCCATACAAATTTCGAATGCTTTTTTAATAAGTCAGATATTGGTGCTGTAACTTGGGAGTAGTTGGGAATGAACCTTTGATACCAACCCGTCATTCCAAGAAAACGACGTATCTGTTTAACTGACTTTGGAGCCGGGAAATTAACAATTGCTTCAACTTTTGTAGGGTCGGTACGAAGTCCATCCTGTCCAACTACATACCCAAGATAACGAATCTCCTTCTTACAAAAATGACTTTTTTCAATGTTAATCGTTAAACCAGCATTAGATAAATGTTTGGCTACGATTGATAACAAATTTAAATGATCTTCAAAACTTGGTGACACAATTAAAAGGTCGTCGAGGTATACAAAAACCTGATCGTGTAATTCCGTTGGAATCACTTTATGCATGAGTCTGCACATTGCTTGGGCCGCATTACAGAGCCCGAACGGCATTACCCTAAATTGGTATAGTGGCCGCCCGGGAACTGTGAATGCGGTCTTCTCTCTTGATGAGTGTTCCAACGGAATTTGCCAAAAGGCATCCTTTAAATCGAGGCTTGTAATATACCTCGTATCCTTGAGTCGTGATATAAGACCGTCAATAATCGGAAGTGGGTACGAGTCTTTAACAGTAACTTGGTTAAGTTTCCGTGAATCCAAACATAAACGTGATTTCCCATTAGGTTTCTTAACCAAGACTACCGGTGATGACCACGGGCTTTGACTGGGTTCTATTACTTTCAGTAATAGCATTCTATCTATTTCGGTGTACAGTTTATTTTGAATAATTGGAGAAACCGGAAAATATCTTTGTTTAATTGGTAAAGCGGTTCATACATCAATTTTGTGTTCGTGAAGTTTAGTGGAGCCTAAACCTAATTCGTTATAGGAAGGAAATTTATTGATTACCTCTCGCAATTGAATTTGATCTTCTCCTGATAGTGTATGTACTTTGTTATCAATATCATCATTTAGTTCTATCTCATCCAACATAATCGGCGCAATACTAAAAGATTCCCAAAAATTAATACCTAAGTATAAAGCACCTTGCAGTGAAGGAACTATATAAAATCTGACTAATCTTGTCTTGTTACGATACTGTACCGGTAATTTTATATATCCAATAATTGAATTGCAAGTGCCATCAGCCGTTTTTACGAATGAACTAATTTTATGAAATTTGCTGTTGATATCTTTCAGAAATTCTAATGAGTTCTTACCAAGAATACTAATACTGGCTCCACTGTCAAGTAAACCAGTTAAAGCTCTGCCAAGAATATTAACATCTATGTGTGGTCTGGCGTCTATTTGTGATGGTAAGTTACGCCAAATAGTGGAAGCACATTCTCTATAAATTCGCTTCTTAGTAAGAAAGTATTTTCTAGTGCGTGAAATTGTTGATTTTATGTCGAAGTTATCAAGATTGGATCTATTAGGAGAATCAGAATGGCTTAGTTTATTAGTTACTTCGGTTGTAAGGTCATGTCCGGTAGGATTCGTCAGATATAAAGATTGTGAAATTACTTTCCCGCATCCGGGTATTTGGGGATATTCGGATGTATCGAACTTTGCAACCCCATTTTGGAAAAGTTCGATCTGAGGTTTTCCGAATTTATTTTATTCTTACTACAGTTTAAGCAGTTATATTTTTTTACATTTTCTTGTCCGCAACCAAAGCAGAAAACATGTGTCAAATCGTGTGGACAATCCTGGTAATAGTGTCCGATGTCTTTACAATTCCAGCACACTACTAGTTGTCCTTTGTTGCGTGTGAAATTGTTCAGTGCATCTACTACATTATACTGCGAGACATTTTCTGATTATTTTCTGAATGCAGTTCATTTACTGAGAGACGACGTGTAGAAAAATGGGTGCGCGGATCATACCCACTCTGATTCCACAAGTTCTCATAAGCCTGCGTAAGTATTCGTAATTGGTTAATAGATGAAATTTGTACATTCATAATTTTGTCCCTATACACCGGAAGCATGTTATTTTTTATAACATCTAATAATTCGGGTTCGCTGAGTCTATTACGTAGTATATTATTGAGAATTTCAATATCTAGAATGAAACTTTGAACAGTATCACGCATATTTTGTACTCTTCTGTAAATATACCGGCGATTTTCTGTTTCTTCCTCAGAACTTGTGAACCACGAAATCAACGCCTCTTTTATTTGATTTTATTTGATACCAATTTAATCGAAGATAAATCTATCCAATGAACTATCTTTATATCCACAACGTCTAGCAAGAGTTTCAAAGCGAAAGATAAATTCACCAACATTACTGTTTTTTGATCCATCAAATTTTAAGTTTTGCCACTTAGGAGACTTATCGTGTTGTAAAAATTGATTTGAACGAAATTCAGAATGTTGTGGTGGTCCTAAATTTGAATAACCATTACTAGAAATTTTGTTGACTGTTTGCTCATTTAATTCCTTAATTATCTGATCGAAGTTTGATGGAGGTTCCGAATATTGTTGAAATTGTTCATTGAAGTTATCAGAATTTCTGAACATTGAGTTCAAATTATTGGGAGCAAATCTAACATTTTGAGATTGAGTATATTGAGCTTTTAGTCCTTTTTTAAAATGACCTTGTCGACTTGGGTGAGGTGGTAATAAGTTCGCATCAATAGACGGCCTAGACTGTCGATTAAAATTAGATGGAGGTATTAACTCGAAATTGGGTTGAATATTTTCTGTAACAGTACTACTAGGATTACGATATGAAACATTGATCTCGTTCATTTTTTTACTATCTATCAGCTTTTTTTGTTCTGTGTTAATCAGACCTTGAGAAATGTCACTTTTGTTATCGCTGTTTTCTCTTGCGGATAGAGCTTCTTTAGTAGACTGTTCTAACGGCAAAGATTTTGTTGATTTTGAATCTAATATTTCCCCACGAGAAATCACCTTGACAGAAGGAGTAGTGTTTTTCGGGACTGCACCTTTTGATTTAGAGGCAGGAGGCTTATATTTCTGATTAAAGCTTGCTCCTTCATCGGTGTCATATAAATAAGATTGTAACAGTTTAATAGTTCTTCGAAAAGATGTAAGGACTCTGTTAACATCTCCTTTTTCTTCGAAGCTGTTTTTTAATCTGAATGCTCGATCATTCCAATGAACAGTGTGAATTAAAAATTGTTGTAGCAATTCAGGCGAAGAATTTACAGATACTTTCTTACAGTCATAGTCTATTGAACTGGAATATTCTTTGCAGTTTCTTAATTCTTCATCTGGATTTATGGGCTTATGAGTTTCTTTTGGTTTTTGAAGCGCTCCTTTGGCCTCTAATGAAATTTGTTCTAGCAAAATAATTTTAGAATCCTCAATTTCAGGGTTTATGTGTCGTACTTTATATTCGATGTCTAATTCATCTTCATTAAGGACATCAAAAATAGTTTTCACAACCATTGTGCCAACGTGGATTTCACCAATTTTACTATCATAAAATTATAATACTATAGTTATAGACTTAGTCTATTATTAATCAAACAAAAATATAATAATGTATATACGAGATATATTGATAATCAAAAAAAAATAAATATATATTTTTTTTATATGTAAATACTACTCGTATATAGAAAAAAAAAATTCTTTTAGCGAAGATATAAATTCATAAAGGAGTTCAATAACTTTATCCGAGAAGACGTAAATCTATTTGAAATTAGTTCATCTAAAGAGTATCCATAAGGTTTTATTAAGAGAAAAGAGTTCGATCAGTTATGATCGCATTTGTACCAGGAAAAACCGAATCACGATTAAAATCGAAACCGATACTAATAAAGATCATTTTAACCTCTATCCTTCTTAATAATTTGACTGTTATTTACACGCTTACATAGAGTATAATATTTAACAATAACGAAAGAAAAACGGATTCACCGTTAAGATCTACATTTCGATAATGTTAAACATATAATCAAAAATTGGCATAAGGCCACATACATAAAGCATAATATCTAAGTTTTGTGATATAACACCCTTTAGAAAAAAATAAAAATTGAAAGTATAATTATATAAAAGAAAAGCTACTTAAATGCAATAGTACCGTGGTCATCTGCAAGGTGTACAAAATTTACAAGAATCACTGAAAATCAAAATTATATAAAAATTTAGTAACACAAAAGCTTATGCTTACAGTAACCTAATACAGATTGTTTAAAAAAATGCAAATTTTACAAAAAAAAGAGTAGCCATCCGCTGCTTATTTATAATTTAAGCGGACTATGTAAGGGTATCTGTAGATGAGGAGTGAAGCTCCTTAGATGTTTTATTAGAACTACCGTCATCTTTTTTTTTTTTTTTAAATAAAAAAACCTTCAGATCATAATATTTACAAGATGACCTTCAGGTCCCTGTTTCGGCGCCATGTGGTGCTTTGTGATACCTATCATGTGGTACTTAACATTCCAGGTTGCTCGCCTTGGGGGAAGGGTTCGTTTGATTGGTATTTTTGTTCACATTGCACTATATTAATAAGTACCAAACCAAATTATCCATATTCACATCTCCTCGGAAACAATTATCACACTCCATTATTTAATAAATCAATTTATTCCATATTTTTACTATTAATTAAGAACATTATTTAAACCTTAAATACTAGTACATACATATTTCAAGATAATTTATAAGTGATGGAGAAATCAATGAAACTCAAGTGCGAGTAATAACAAAGTGAATAAAAAAAATACTTAATCAAAAAACATTATTATGTCGAATTATTCGAACAAGCCAATTGGAAATATATATAAAGATAGATATAAATATATATATATATATATGTATAAAGAAAAAAAATATAAACTTACAGTACTCTTGTCCACCTGAACTGGAAGGCCTTACAGTATCTGGCTTCTTTTGTATCTGTAAAATTAAAATTAGTAAAGCGGACGCTTGTCCGTTGATCACGAAACGTTTTTTTTTTTTTTTTTTTTATATCACTACCTTATTTTGATTAATATTTCCCACACTTATAATTAAGAAAATTCAACACTTAAATCTATTTTATTTATACTTAAATCTATAAATCTATGACACAATTGTTTGCGAATTTATAAAGCGTGGCCAAAAAAACAAAGGTCGCTATTAATAATAATAGTCTTAGCGGGACTTATCACCGCTATTGAAGCGCAGCACGAGGTTCGTCTAGCACCCGATGCAAGATGCGCTCTTCTGGTTTCAATAACCGTTCAGCTATGAATTTATGCAAGCCTCTTTGACCTACACAAAACAATAATAGACCGTCACATTTTGGGCACCATATAAAATTAAACAACATGAAACCTTACCACGTTAAGATAAACAAAATTAAATGATAACTGTGTGATCCAGTACCAAAAGCATCAACAAAATCGGTTGTTTGTTCTACACAAAACAAATCAGCACTTAAATTTTAATAATTAAGCCTTAGTTTATATATAAGTGTGCTTTAACACTATACACACTTTCAAAAACATAAGATAAAACACGATTTATCATTAAATTGTCTTCTAAAATGAACTATATCACAATCCGATTCCACAATAATTGAATTACAAAAAAAATATTATTAAAATAATTATATTTTGTAACTGGTTCTTATCACTGGCACAGGTATTACTAAGTAAATTAGTCTAATTGGAGTTTTATTTCCAATTAGAATGTAGTAGAACAAAATACAATTCTAACAAGAAGCTTTGCCCTATGCAAAAATAAAAAAACAACAAATAATCATAACTAGTACCACCATTTAGATTTTATTTATTTTTTTATTAGCTAACCTTGTCGTTGCATTTGTTTTATAAACAAAGTAATGGCTAGCGAAACTCGAAACCCTACACTATAAAACATCAATTTGAAAATGTATACTTGTTTATGTTATTATGAGAAGTCTTTGTATATTTATAGCTTTTTGGTTATAGTTATGAATTTACCATAAAGAAACTACTATAAAATGCTTCAAATTCAAAAAATTAATTCACTTTGAAAATATCACTTCACTGCTGCACAGAAACGGTTTCACATCCATATACAACTATCCCATACAATATTTTTTCAGAACTAGCATAAGGGTACTTCTCTTGATATAATTTTTTGGCAGTACTGCTATAATAATTCTTCAATAAATATAAAAAAAAATTCAGTACTCAATATTTTACTTTGTACTGGAAATAATTTTTATTTCTCTCGCATATAACGAATAAAATACATATTTGTATAAACATAACTTTTTATACATTTGTTTGATATAGCCTGATTATCATTATGAAAAATATACAGAAATAGTCAAAATAGGATAAAAATATAATATTTCTTAAATTATTTTTCCAGTATAAAAAATGTACTGAAAATTTTTTTATGGTTAGCAGTACTGACAAAATATATCAAGAGAAGTATTTTTATTGAGCACTGGAAACATATTTTATAGGGAAAATGTATATGGATGAGAAATCGTTTGTATGACGTAATTATGAAGTATTTTATAGTAGTTATTTTATGGTCAATTGATAATTTAAACTTTTCGTTTTGTGCCATTCATCTTAATTCAAGGTGGAAATAATTGAAATAATGAATTGTTATGTGGTTTATTTTTTGAAATTTATTGTTGTAGATTCAAAGTGGTTTTTGTCTTTTTTTCAATAACAAAACAAATTTGAAATTTATTGGTTATGTTACAAGCATCTGTCAAAATATTTCCACTATAAAAAAAAGGAAAAAGGAAAAAATGATCTCTGTCACTCTAATGGTATTTTTAATTTTTTTCTAGCTTTGGTTTTTTCAGTAAAAAATACTGGTAGTATTTTTTTCATAATGGAAATCAAACATATAATTTTACCGAACAAAAATCAAAAATAATATCATCCTTAAGGTTTTTGCCCATATGCTTCGGCATTGATTGTTGATTCGTTTGTGAGTGTGAGACTGGCTATGTGCGACATTCTTTTTTACAATACATTAAACTTCATCTATTTGTCTTAGATATATTCAAAAAAATTGTTTAATTTTCACAATTATGCTACCGCAGATATCAGAAATATAATAAATTTTAAATAAATTTGTTTTGGTTTTTAAAAACTTTATAAAATGTAGACAGTCTGATATTATAATGCAGCTGGTGTATTGTATACATTTTTTTCTAATCCTTTAAAATACAGTCGCTTACTTGTTGTGAAAATAAAATCCTTACAAATGCAGAATTTTCTGCAAAGTCATAAAAAATAAGTTCCTCAATCAGAGTTAACTTTTTCAGATGTTTTTAGCATAAATAAGTAAAATTCATCTATTGTTTGCGAAAACATTCCCATAAAAAATGAGGTGGTTTTACGCAATTTATTCATATGTATAATTCACAAACCAATATGATCTAAATTCCGTTTTTAGAATTAGCATTTCTCTTCCTTTTTTTTCTCGAAATTGGCGTGACGTTTGATTATATTCATTCTTTATAATATTAACCTCGGCCTCCGATTCAGAAGAGTATCATAGCTATAACTTGTCATATTACGACTATCTTTTACGTCTAAAATATTAATTGGTATTTTGATGTGGGAGTCTTAAAATTCAATTGTATAAGCTCTTCAAAACCTTTTCTAGACGTATCATTGTATAATATATCTTAATTTTATTCCCAACAATAATGAGCTAATTATTTAAAAAATAAAAACCTTAGTTAAGACTATTATTTAATCTGTAACTAACCCATAATCGCTTAAAATTGAGTACGTGATCTAAACTACCAGCTCCGCTTGCACTTTTAATAATATTGTTAAAAGAATAGTACTTTATCTGCTTTCTGAATATCACGCACCAAACGAACTGTATCTAGATTATTTTGTTCACGAATGTTAATAATTTAAAATTATTAACATCTTTCATAGCATAATCATGTCCATAGTATAGTGTATTGCTTTGATAAATAGATAATTTAGCTAAATTAACATTTTGCAAAGCATCAGAAAAACATAATTAATTTAAAACTTTCAACAGGTATAAAAATTTAAAAAAAAATTTAATTTAGGTAAATTGATTATAATTTACGTAAATTGATTACAGCTGTAAATTTTATTTTTCCTGTCAAAGCAGAACACAATTATATTTTTTTGTCGTTTTTAAAATGACCATACCTATTACTGCTATTACTATTAAGAGATACCTATTTAGAGATAATTAAGATTTTACCATTCTTTAATTAATTAAATTAAAGAAGGGATCAACAACATCTCTAGTTTATTTCAACAATAATTGACCAATACAAATAATCAAATCACAGATAAGTTCAATTAACAATGAAATTAAATAAATTTTAATTTAAATCCTAACCTTATTATAATAAATCTTAAAGATTGAATATAATAGTTAGTTCACTTTGTGACGTCATCATGGCTAAGGTTAGCTAATAAAATATCAGCCAAGGTTCATTTATAAAACTTATTTAACTCGTGCATATTATATAGATTCAACATATGTATAGTTAGTTAGACCTTCTGAAACTTATGAACCTAATATTTATTATTGTGATTTGTAATTGTTTACTAAAATAATTAATTTTATTATTGTGTTTGTTCCAGTATCACTAATCTAAGATTTATTTTATAATTTTATTTAATCCACGTGGCTTCAGTACATTGATAACATTACTTATTTGTTTTGATACCGATAAAGTCCATGCAATTTGATTTGTATTGTTGAATTATATTGGAAGCATATTATAATAAACACCTATAATCAAATTAACGGCCAAAAATGTAGATAACCTGTAGATTTCTGAGGCTATAATCACATTAAAGAATTATATTTTCTAATTAATTATTTATAAATACAAAAAAAAATTATTTTTTTTAAAAATAAATATTTTCGCGATAATTGATTAGTAATGTCAATTATCCTATGGGTATGTATATGTAACGATGTATTCCTACATACAGTTGATAACGTGGTGATATATAGAGCATTGGGAAGTGAAAAAATATGGTCATGCACAAAATAGAAGTTGATTTACTTTCTTCTCATACTTCTGAGATTTATTTTTACTTTTGAGCGTAATCGCATTGTAATTATTAAATTAAAATGATTTATAATGCTCGTGTGTATGGCAATCAAAGATTCTTTATGTACCATTTGTAATCTAATCGAACCCTGATTGATGTTCAAAATATTTAAATAGCTGTACTAGGCCCATAATGTTTTGCTACTTTTTTTATGATAAGAATAATTGTGTATTTTTTGAAATATTTTGTTGCTATAGCACATCCTCGATCGTGTTTGGCGCTGTTCAACCGCGATAAAATGGAATTCTATCGTCGATATGTGACGATGGATGAGGTATGGCTTCACAATTACACACCAGAATCAAAAAGACAGTCAGCTGAGTAGACAGCAGTCGACGAAACGAATCCAAAGCGAGCAAAGACGCAACAGTCAGCCGGTAAGTTGATGGCGTCTACATTTTGGGATGCGAATGGAATAATATTCATCGACTATCTCCAAAAAGGAACCTCCAATCAATATGAATTGGGCTTCGAATTGCTTACCCACATATTCTCCAAATTTAGCTCCCAGCGGCTTTTTCCTGTTTTCAGATTTCAAGAAAATGCTTGCTGGAAAGAAATTTAAGTCCAATGATGAAGTAATTGCTCAAACTTCGACAAGAAAGAGAAATCGTACTATAAAATATAAAAGCGGTATCGAAAAGTTGGAAAATCGATATACCGTTGTATCGCCCTCGAAGGCTCAACTATGTTGAATAATAAAATCGAGTTTTGTCAACATTTTGTTTTTCTTCTTACTTATCCTACGGACTTATTGAATGAATTATTAATTTATATTTAATATATTTTATACAAGTGAGAGATGGATACCATCCATCAACATTTAATATAAATTAAATTTATTTACTTAAAGTTACATAGCATTATATAAATTTGTATTTTTATTAAAACTTACTTGAACGAAATGTCAGAAAATTTTTAATGTCATTCAAAATTGATAGTTTAATTAACGCAGCTAAGCTTTTTGTATAAAATAACGGAAAAATCTCATTTGGCATGTGTCAATTGATCAGAATATAACACTAGGTTCTATGTGCAATCTATATCTATGTTAAGACACAACGTCTTTACAATGAATTCCATAATTTGTATATACTGGCGCTCTGGGGGCTATTACGAAATTTTTACGATTGCGGAAAATACGATCCGCGGTGGATATTCCTATTACGAAACTATATAGTTTTATATTTAAAACAATGAAGTTTGCCATTTTGCGTTATTTTTAAAATAAAAAAGAAATGTTTTAATTAAATAATAACAAACAAGTTTTATCCAAATTATAATTTAATTAGTTTCTATGCAATAATTAATAGAATATATTGTATAGAAACTATAATCAATAATAATTATAGGAACTTACATTTTAAAATAATTAAATAATGTTTTAATGTTCACAAAAAAATGTACTATTATGTACTATTATATATTATATGTGTTTTGTGTTTCGTAAATACAATATTCGTCACCTACAGAGCAGTCGTATTTTGATATACGGTTTTCGTAAAATACGATTTCGTTTTTCCATTTTGTTGCATAATACGGCGGGGATTTACAATCTTCGTATTTTATGAACGAAAATATATTTCATAATGAATATCCGCGGCGGATCGGAAAATATGAAATCGTAAAAATTTCATAATAGCCCTCCTGTTAAAATCATTAGAGATAGAGTTAAAAACATTCATCGAACCAATCATGACTAAAAATTTATGTGTTAATATAACTATAAGAATTAATAAGGATTATTGAACCAAAATATATTTAAGTTTGATCAAATTTCGTATTATAATCGGGGAACCCAATATAAAAATGATAAAGTTTTTACTATTGCCATCTATTTATACAAAGCAGAAACAACATTAAAAATTTGCATAAACTACAAAACTGTTAAATTGTAGGAACCAAATTACTAAAATAAATCAACAATTGAAATACATATATGTATTTCTTACATATACATATATGTATTTCTTTGGATGTTGATGGAACCGTTTGTCATATTTTTAGTTTATCCAAATTTTTAATGGTGTTTCTGCTTTCGTATAAATAGATGGCATTAGCAAAAAATGTATTGTTACTTATTTTAACATATTTGTTATTTATTTTGTTATAAACTTCACAGCCGTAAATGAGGCAGTTTATTTTACTCATCGTTTGAAACGTCAACTTCTAATTTGTTGCGTACAATACATGTTTCTAAAACATTACTGCCATTCCGTGTGTTTACACTTGATATCATGATATCGATGCTGTTTTCGTTCATCTTTTTACCTACGAAACCGGTTTTGGCATGATTTCTTTTTTCGATGACAACTTTTTGTGATTCTTTGATATCACACACAAATACAAACAAAATAAAATTTCAAGACCACATTATTGTTTTGTTATTTTATGGTTTAGTTTTTTTTTGAATTTTGAAGAGAAATATATAAAAATAAAGTACTTACACACATACAGATACATTATTTTGATATCGAATCATGATGCGTAGTGTAAACGATAGTTGATTTCTGGATATCACAGAAATCGATTTCTTGATATCAAGTGTAAACACACTGAATTATCGAAATCATGATAAAACGGATTACTATGATATAGATATATGTGCAAAAATATAAATAATTTTAGGACCCTATTCGCACAACCATTTTGTGTTTGCATGACAGTCTACATAATATAGTACAAATATAGTACTTTCCTTAAAATCTGCACTCAAATAGACGGCCATAGATGTGTTCGTTTACTCCACCAATCATAATCAAATGATTAAAATTACTTTTACATTTGATCCCTATTGGGATTTAAACCCACTTACCTTCCGCTCCAACTGCCACAGTTTTTATGAATTTTGAAAATAATAAAAATTATTTTTGGTTTCAATTCAATTGGAGAAATTTCATTTAGATGCCAATTAAAGTATAGTTATAGTTCAGTAATGTATTATAAAATTGTAAAAAAAGTCCAAACACATTATTAATACTTATTTAATTTGCATTTACTTTTTATATTTTTAAATAATTGTTTGAGTAAATTAAATTAATAATATAATCTAAAATTGTGGATCTATTTTACGCCAAAACCGAACCATATCCAAATCAAATCTATTAGATTTTTCAAACTCATAACCTTGACCATCAGCACTATTTGAGATATACAAATATTCACAAGGTCGGTCCGGATCGGTTTCATCAAAAGTACAAGCAATTGATTGTTGATGCGGTGCTCTAAAAAATAAGAACGTCATATTATATTATGTAATCTTGTTTATTGATAAAACCTTTATCAATAATGCTATTCCAAAGTTTTTAGTATATTAACTTAAAAATAGATTGATAACATAGTTATAAAATACTTACCGGCCACTAACAAAGTTCACATAAATATTAACCATATCTGTTATCAAATCGGCTTCAACTGAAGCCAAATCAAACAATGGAAAAACTATCGAATCGAAAAGATAAAGTAACTCATCTGAATGCACAACACCAAAATTTATGAATGTGCCCGTATAACCCATGGAGAAAGAGAACGGCCCACGATAATTAAATTCAATTAGATAGACTGGATTGTGTGTACTATCAACAGCTCTAGTATATAATTTGTAAGTCGAATAGTATGGATAGTAAAAAAGTCGATCGGTTAGCATCTAAATGATAAAAAAAATTGGAATAATAATGAATTCGAAATCATATATATGATATTTAAAAATGTACACACTTACATTCGTGTATTGCTGTGAATTATGCCATCCAATATTTCGTGTACCATTTAAATAAAAATCCACAACACGGTCAACTTTTACCTGAATTTCGGTATCATCTTGATCGAATAAATTTTGTAGGCCCATTATCCTATCAAAATCACTATTGAGTTCATCTGTTAAAGATGAATTTGTTAGCACTGATCCAGAACGGACAACACCTTCTTCCGGCACCATTGTCATTAGTAATGGTATATTTTTGACGTTTCCATTAGCCATTGAAACACGAGGATCTTCAATTAAAAACGCGTTTGGATTATCAACACTTTCAACCACGGGTGAAAAAACAACAATCGGATCGATTGACCATAGTCGAAACCTACTACCCGCTTCTACTAGTTCGATTGGATCGATTGTCCTTAGTATTGCGGTTAACTCTGTTGTTGTTAACGTATCATAGTTATCAATATTAAGTTGTTTAGCTAATTCTCTTGTTTGGCTTAATGGGTCTTCTGTTACATATGAAAACGGAGATATTGCAGATCCACTATTTATTATAGCACGATTAAATAAATCTCGTGACATTGGGCTGAACATATGTAAATGAACCGAGGCCGCTCCGGCACTCTGCCCCATAATTGTTATTTGATTTGGATCTCCGTTAAACACAAATATATTATCTTTCACCCACTTCATAGCCAATGCTTGATCTTTTAGTGCTTGGTTTCCGGACATTTCACTATCACCGGTCGATAAAAACCCAAATGGCCCTAGCCGATAAGCTATTGTAACTAGTATAACATCTCCATGATCCATTAAATATTTTGGTCCGTAAAGTGTTGGTGACGGTGATCCAGCAAAAAATCCACCTCCATGTATTTTAATCAAAACGGGCAGTAATTTGTCGAAGGAAGTACCAGGTGGCCTATAAATGTTCAAATACAAACAATCTTCAACGCCACCCGATAATGGTTGTAGTAGAAAATAATTTTTTTGTACACAAAACATTCGATCTTCATTCGCTATGTGATCGTAAGACCAAAAATCAATTATTGGCATTGGATCCTATAGTATTATGGACAATAGTTTATATAGAATAAAATAATATCCTCTTGGCTTATAATTTACTTACAGCAAATCTTAAATCTCCAACAGGTGGCTGAGCAAATGGGATACCCAGAAATGCTTCTATATACGGTATTCTATAACCAGGTAGAATAGTTCCTGTAATACTACCATTATTATTGAATCCAGCGTTTATCGGTCTAACAACAGGTGGTGGAATTGCACGACAAATTATAAATAAACTTAATAATGGTGCTAAAATTTGGATAAACATTTTCGGTCAATATTTACGCAAAACCAACAATTAACTGTTGTCAATTAGACTATACCAATTATTGAAGGAAAAACAAAAATTTATCTTATCTTCATTGTAAGTTATTTAAAGACAGTTGTGATTTGTTGTGTCGCAAGTTTTCAAATGATAAGAGAATTATTGCGTCAACCGATAAGTAGAGCTTGTTATGCTTATATGTACACTAACGATTCAAAACAAATCAAATATAAAATATAAGATTGATATACATACATACATACATATGGGGAATTAAATTAAACATACAAGGATTCATCGGCAATTGATTTGTTTATGTTGAAGCTCGAAGTCCGAGAAATGTCGTTCCTTCGACTTGAGAAGTAGTGACGGAATAATGAAAACGATAGCCCGTCATCGAGCGAGTAAACCAGATATGAATGCAGGAAAAAAGTTATTGTAAAACAAATCATGTACTCTACATCGTTTACTCTACATGTATAAATTAATGCTGAACTATACAATGACTGTGGAAGTAGAATGGAATGATCAAGAATCCATTAATTTTGTATATAAGCAGTGCTAAATCACAATATAGAACAGGTATTGTTTTAACTAGTGATGTGATAAACTGGTTAAAGTGTAGCTACTATTAGTGTCGTAGCCGCCATCAGTAACAAGCGGTAGATGTGATATTATTTTTTGTGGAGTCAATAAATAAAAAAAGTATAAGTTCTGACGGTATAAAAGTATAACTTTATTTCAGAAAGTAAATAAAGTATATAAGTTCTGACTAATTTCTGAGGTTTTAAATTTTGATCAGAAATTCAGAACCTATGTCGGTAATAATCCGGATACGAATCGTAAGAGACTTGTACCAATTGGTACGTCAGAAGTGAGAATCTATTGACAATTGACTTTGGTCATAAACTTAGTTCTAAGCTTAGTTTTTCCAACTGAGGGAAAAATTCCGTCGACGAAATGTGGAAATTGCGATGAAGGCGTTGTGCAGAGTTAGGGCCAACTGAGGGTACAACGGTCACACCAGTTGCACTAACCGATCAGATGTAATCGAGGATACAGGTACTTTTTTCTCAACATTGTAGATTGAAGTTGGAATGAAACTGTTTGATTGAGATTGCGTGAGAAAACTGGGTGTAGCCGAAGATCCAGCATAGATAAACAACTTACTTTGAGCAAGTAAAGACAGTTTGAGAAAAAAATGAAATATGATTTCTCCAGCCAAACTATCGCCTAAGAAAACAAGATATTGCAAATGTGAACGAATGGTGAATAAGTTCCCATGTGACAGCTGGACGAACAGATTATCAGTTGACAGGATGGACAAAAAAATAGTGGAGTGAAAGAGCAAATTTTACCAGACCTAAAAAATAGATTGCAGTGCGCAGAATACAGAAAGGTCAAGAGAGTAAAATGAGCATCGTTTTCTCGAAAGAAAATGAAAATTTTAGGAAGACAGATAAAAAATGAAGAAATAGTCACAACCATCAAATAGTCCGTGAACCACGGGACTGAGTTAAGAAAAAATGGACCAATCCGGGTTTGCATAGACAAACACAAGCTAATTCAGGATGAAGAAATGTATTAGGGCCACATCGTCTTGGAAAACAGAATCAACACAGATCCTGATAAGCCTAATGTCGTCAAAGACTTGCTTATACAAAAGAATATCGACGAGCTACACAGGTTCTTATAGGAGTATGCACGTACTATACCGGAAATTTATGGCAAATTGTGCAAATATCGCCAAAACCCTAGATAAACTGACGAAGTCTAATACAAGGCTCGGGTGAACCACAGAGTGCAAAAATTTATTTATCCACCTAAGTTCTAAATGAAATAGCAACGCTCTCGTATATTAGCTTAGTAATATCGGAGAAGATAAGCGAGTGGTGACGTACTTCAGCAAAGTATTGTTAACCCCTGAAAGGAACTACTGCGGGTTACTAGGAGAGAATTACTAAATCATCAAGACAGGAAAAATTCGATGTGGCGAGCCATTCCCGATAACAACCGATCACACCGCTCTATTATTGTGACTATTATTTGATCGTACAACATCGTAAAAGACGAGCACGTGCCAATTCAGATGCTTTATCGAAAATATATTTATCACTTGATTACAATTCGTGCCGCAATATTTGAGTATTTAAAGTAACAACAAGAAGTTCCTCACATGGTTCCGGTTATAAGCTATAACAAGGAAAATCATAAACCAGCATGGAAGTAAGTAGAACCATTAAGTATGGAGATTAAGCACATTAATGTATTATTATAGCACAACGTATGTTAGAAACCAAATACGAAAAGAAATGCAGCAATACAACGTGAAAGGACCGTTTTATGAATCACTGAGCTGTGCCGGACACATTAAGAAAATTAGCAAGACACTTATATGAACCTACAGTAAAATAGCATGGTCAGTGGTTAAAGCTGTGGCAGTTGGAGCGGGAGGTACCGGGTTCGAATCCCGATAGGGGCAGGATGCAAAAGGATTTTTCACCATTTGATTACGATCGGTGGTGTTAATGAACACATCTATGACCCCTTGTTGGAGTGCAGAACTCATGGGCCGACCCATCTTCCATGTCAGTACTATAGGCTGGCATGGAGTTATGCAATGCGCAGATGGTTCTACGAAAATCGGACCTATAGCCGTACGTCCTCGATTTGGCCGTTAAAGCGTAACGTAGGACGTAAATAAGCGAACCGCGAAAGAGCTGGGAGAGCCTTCAGCCCCAAAAAAGATAGCATTATAGAATAAAAAAAAATAAAAAAAAAATTAAAAAAAAAAAAAAAAAAAAAATAGCATGGTGAAAGGTTGAAAACAATGGAGGAACATTTGATAAAAGTGGTGGATAACTCGCAAAAAAAAGGGACAATCAACGTCCACTCTTCTTGTTTGGCGTATCGTAATGCAAAACAAAATACTTCGGAAGTAGCGCTAATCGGTGTCATAGTCCACACCAGTAAATTTAGAATAATCTTTGATAAACAGTGAAATAAGTGAGATGTAATAAATTGATGACCCCGCCAATTAGGTAACCAGCATTGAGTGACTTTATTGAGTGAATTATGTAAAGTTAATAAGGGTAAGATTCTGAATAAGTTCTGGTGTTTTATTTGCGGAATTTTGATTTGCGGTTGGCTCGACGATTGTCCGGATACGAACAGTGATTTCTTACAAAATGTTGCCGTAACAATCGTTATCCATCAAATCCTTTCCAATAAATAGTCAAAGGAATGTACTATTAAAATAGTGAAAACTATATTTATTTTTTTTTTTCAATTTTCGTTAGGTTGTAGTGGCTGCTCACGCTTATACTAATATGATTTGATATTGTTTCAAAGTCCAATATGATATCAGAGATTTCGCCTTTCATACATAAGTAAATCAATCGGGGCTTTAAAAAGATTTACAATATCTAAAACGTTATTGTTTTGATGGTGTATGAACAACAGTCTCTTACTCTTCCACATTCATTTTGTTTTATTTGCACCAATTCAAAACATTTTGAACCGCTATCACCTCATCTTGATATAATGTCCAGTAATCAATCAAAGAGATGGCCTATTCACATTGGGTTTATAAAGTAGCGAATAGATTATTGCCCAAAATAGTACGCAGAAATTTCAGTGTAATTTACTACAGCTAATAGTCCGAGACTAAACTATGAGAGGATTTTATATTTACTTGTAAAGAAAAAAAACCATCTTTGGTTTGTATGATTTATACTCCAATCTTTATACTTCCCTGAAACTAATAACGCTACATCGTTTATTTAAGCGATCACTAATATGTCGCCTGCTCCTTTCTCAAGCTATAATATACATTTTTTCATAACTATATTCCACAGAAAAGGTGACAGCATTCTCTTGCAGTATCTTTATTCTGTCTAATAGTCCCATATGATTGCTTAACCTGTTCAAGGGTTGATTCCAAAGTTTTTGATGAATTTCTGCTCGTTAGAGCCGACTGATATGTATATCATAAGCCTTTTAAAAAATCATAAACCTTTTTAAATTTAAACCTCATGCAGCATTGTTTCTTGTCACCTATATGTCTCCTGCACATAACAATTAGATTTCTCGAGAAGTGCTAAGTTGCTATGTGTCAGTAATAAAAACTTCCCTGAAAGTGAATTACGGTAAGAAGAAAGAACGATTCTCTATTTGTGTTTAAGGCTCATCAGTTTTATCAAGTAAGAAAATTCAAAATTTCCGACAGAACCTAATTGAAACATCTTCTCTATATTATTACAAAAGTGTCTCGTTTGTTTTGGGGCTCAAGGCACTCCCAACTTTTTCGCTTATTTACGTTCTACCTTACGCCATTACAACCAAATCAAGGACGTACGGCTATAAGTCCTATTTACGTAGAACCTTCTGCACATAGCATAACTCCATGCCAGGCTATAGTACTGACATGGAATATGGGTTGCCCATGAGTTCTGCACTCCCACAGGAGGTTCATTCACACCACCGATCGTAATCGATTATGAAAAATTCCTTTTGCATCCCAAAAGTGTCTCCAAAACTTTCTTTGTATTCCTTCTCGCTGTTCAAGTTCTCTGTCTTTTTGGAAATATCCATTAAATATTTGACCCGGCGTATTCTAAATAATATAATTTGAGTTAGACATAAATATGATAGATTGTAAAATAATTTTTATTGTAATGATCACATTGAACAGTAATAATTTTAATAATAATTTTATTGTAATGAACTACCTTATTTTAGTATGGTAATAAATTATTTATTAATCATAAAATGTAACAAATTTGCTTCAATAATATATTTGATAAGCAATGCTAAATATATATCCCCTGAATTACTTTGTAATTGGCAACTAGCCTTAATATAAAAATACAGAAAAGCTTATTGTCAAGTAGCGTCATCTAATGACAAACACATATTTTTTTAATTTTATAGTAGTCGTAATTTTGAATGTTGTTTTTGTTTTTCTTATCACTATAGAAACGTATAAACATCTGCGCATAATCATGATATGTCTCATTTATTTTTTCGCTGCAATCGAATACGCTTATATTCCAAGTGAAGAGAGAACTCTAATCTAATCAGAATAAAATATAATTATAGTATTATAAATATAAAACAGTTATTAAGTAATAATATTGAATTTATATATATTTTCGGATTAAAATAAATTAAATTTTGTAATTTGAACTATTGAATTATAAACTGTACTGAAGATATATTTTTCTTTAATTGACGAGAAGATTCCACAATCCACCGGGAACAGGAACTTTTTAAGGTAAGAACACTTATGTTACTTATTGTTGTTAAGCTGTTGTGTGCGAAATTTAAATAAATATAATCGATAATTATTGGGGCATTAATCATTAAAAGTAATTTAAACTTGTACAAGAAAATGTAAAAAACAAATGGCTACTCTATAGACAATTGAAATGTATTTGTTGGATTGATATTATTGAATTAATGTATTTTCTCCATTTCGTTATCGTTATATGTTCACATTAAATTAAATATATAACATTTTGTTCCTCTATATATAGACTGAGTAAAAATATTACATAAATCCAAAATGACTACCGATACCGATATTACTACCGCTACTGAAACGCCTTCAGCCTCACCATCGGCATCACCAAAGAAGCAAAGATCACGTTCTAAGTCATTACCACGTGGTAAATATACACTTGTTGGTGTGGATGTAGATACAACAGGTCGACGACTCATTGATGAAATTGTCCAATTGTCGGCATATACACCCACATCTCAATATTCACAATATATAATGCCATATATGAATCTAAATCCAGCTGCTAGGCAACGGCATCAAATTCGTGTAATAACTGTTGGTTTCTTCCGCATGCTTAAAAGCATGCAAACCTATAAAGTGAGTATAGCGAATTACTCATTAATTTTTGTTTAGTACACTAATACAACGTTATATTTTCTAATTTCATTTTTAGATCGTTAAAACAAAATCTGAAATAGCTGCATTACTAGAATTTCTCGACTGGCTCGAAAAATTAAGAAAATCTGAAAATTCAAATGGCGTCATCCTCATTTATCATGAAAGCCGAAAATTTATTCCTTATATGATTTTGGAAGCGTTTAAAAAATACAATTTACAGTCTAGATTATTATCTAGCGTGCGTGCATTTGTTAACGGGTACGAATTTTCCAAGGCCAAATGCGAAAATACAATGAAACAGTTTAGCTTACGGGAATTGTCCAAGGTTCTTTTGAACTTTGATCAAAATGTTAAAAACAAACCACAAAATATTGAAGCAAGCGCAGCAACACGAGCGCGTTTAGCATTTGAAATTGCACAACACTTGGCGAAAGGAGAAATGAAGGATGTTACATCTCTAGAAAAGGAACTTGAGATTATGTCTAATATAATTTATGAACACTCTCATCCTGTTTCGTATGAGATAGCAGAATTGAAAACACAACATTCTATGTTGGAAAAGCAGAACTCACTGCGCCCAATATTTTTACAATATTTCAAGACTACATTGTACTATAGAGTTAAAGGGGTTACATTCAGGCGAATACTATCTGAAAGTGGACAAGATTTTGCAAGTTTAAATCAAGTGTGGACAGAAAAAAAACGCGAAGGAGTCGCTGCAATTGTTTGCAAATTGGATGAATTACGTCCAGAAGAAAAAATTGAATTAATTGATTTGATCGATTTCCATTTTGACCCAGAGAAGACGCCAATCAAACCAGTTAGACGGCAATCGGCAAAACCAAGATCTCGCTCACGTCGGAATTCGAGACGAGGTGGAGCCGCTGTTCGCCAAACAAATAAACAACAGATGAATAATAAAGAGAACGTAACACCAAATGATGGCAAGGGTGATGGCCCTGCACCCGATTCGACCATTAAAACACCGATCAAATCGCAAAAAGTAAAGCGCAATGAAAACATACAATCGCCGACAACACAGAGCATTGCCATTTCAGCTTAAAAACTCAAGTATTAATTTTTAATTCATTTATATGAAAATCATTTTTTAATTAATTTTAAGTGCCTTAATGGTTCCTTACATTTTTGTTATTTTATGCATATGATTTTTTTTTTGGTTCTTGGTTAACAATTTTGAATTTGGAAATTTGAATTTTCATCTGAAGCCAACAAAACAAAAATTAAACTACAGATGATATTTTGTAGTTCAATTTTATATTGTTCAATTTAACTATTTTTACTTTTTTTTTATTTTAATTAAAAAACATTATTATATTTATTTTTAATTAAATCATAAATTTGGTTATGGTTTAGTTAAAAAATATTATGAAAAGGCAATATTGATCTTTATATGGATCATTTTTGCTAACGTTATAAATTTACATTGAATTTTGTGATAATATTATTATTATTATTTTAAAAAAGAAATTATTTTTTATTTAATTGGAGTATTGAAATGTAAAAAAATAATTGTATTTATAAATAATATTTAAAAAAATAAAAATAATTGAAATGCTTTATTTACATTAAAACCGACTATTTTATTTAAACGTCAAATTTGAGCAATTTTTTATACACCACTTATTTTGCATACAAACAAACATTTGTTTTTTTATTCGTCGATGACAGCATTCTGTTTGAATAAAATTTAAAAAATTATATATTTTAAGTGTAGTTCTATTTAAATAATCGTGCTGGTTAGATCAGCGAAGGTTTTAAAATTGTAAATTATAAAAAATAATTATTAAGTTTGTAATATAAGTGTAATATATACATACATATATTTTTGTGAATGTGATTCAGAAAAAAAAATTCTAAATAAAATGTCACAAAATAGTGAAAATCAAGCAATAACTAGTGATGAAAATATTGATGAAAAATCGCAATCAATTAAATTACGAATATATTATGCAGCTAAAGATGGGCATTCATTAGCTATGTTGGAACATCTGAATAGTTTAACTTCAGATGAATTGAAAAATGAAATTATTAATCAGGTAAACGGAGTAGATAACGCGTAAATCCCGTTTTCAATTTTTACTTCAAATCGCGAAATGTGTGAATTTTTGTTTTATAATAGACTATAAATTTATTTATATACATAAACTGTTTAATTACGTCAATATTTTTCGCCTTTTCTTGATAATTATTATTTTATATAAGAAAAGTGTTTTTTTCTAAGAACTGAAAGTAAAAATGTAAAACTACATATAAATGAGAAATGTTTGACGTTTGTTATCATTTTGACATAAATTCCAGCATGGCGATGATTACATTGTGAATTTTTACCGCACAAACTTAAATCTTAAATGAATATTATACAAAATGTAGTGAATTGTATTTGTACCATAATATTTTAGTTCAGTTTATTAGTTTTGAATGAATCTCCGAATCATTAATAACCGTCGAAGAAGTAGTTTGTTTTCATTACAAACTTAAAAGTTTGCCCCAAATATGTGTATTTTAGTATACAATTAATGGAAATGTTTTTTAAATTGGAACTGTAAACTAAAATATTCTACAGCTGGCAATATCTATATAACCTATTATTTCATTTCTCCAATATACTTACAGACTTTTCTCATCGGAAGAAGGGTTGCAGCTTGAAATAATTTATTTGTCTAAGTTTTAAATTTCAGGAACAAATCTGACATAATTATTGTGTTAACAAGACACGAATCATCTTTTACTTCTCTGATTTTTCTTGGTTTTGTAGGTTACTAGTATCAGATAGGTTAGCTTGATGCCGGTGCGTTATTCGACGTTTGTTGAACGAATACATTTTTATCAATTTCATAATTTTTCGATAAATTTAAAAAATCAAACGTTTTTTTTTTTACTAGGCTTGAAATTTTTGAAAAATTTCTTTACTACGCTCCCATAACTCCTGCCAGTGGTTCATTGTGCGGACTCTCTCAGAGGTCCCATCCGCCTCTTTGCTCACTTCCTGCGGGCTTTCATAGATGGCCTTCCTCTCTTTGGTGCTTGATTGAGATGACTCCCGCTATGACCAGCACAGCTGCCTCCGATACGGTACGGTAAGCCGAGGCCACCCGCAGTGCACCACTGGTAGGTGATTAGGAGTTGTAAACAGTTCCATGGCAATATGAGAGTTTTCTTTTTCGAGAGTTAAAAAATATTTTCGCCAGTTCCTTATTTAACATCTCGCAGCTCAATGTTTGAATAGTTCATTTAACTCGTTCATTTAACAACTTTTTGGTATAGTTATCATTTGCAATAAACCAATGATGTAGACTTACAGAGCATTGTCAATGGCCAAAACGATTGCCTTTTACTTATATGAATGCGTGAAAATTATTTTTAAAATAATTAATTTGCGCTCGTTGGGTTGGTGAATTCAAATAATTTTGTTAATTTCATTTTGATATATTATTTATTGTTTACAGCAAATATTTTTAAAATTATTATGTAGTTTAAATTTTTGTTTTAGTAAATACAAGCTTTAAAAGTTTATGATCCATTTTCCTATTAGCAAAAGGCAAAAGTCTTTCTTTCGGTGGAGGCTTAAAAATAACTTTTTGAATTTTAGACATAATTTAATTATATTCCGTTTAGAATTACTCGTACATTTGTAACAACAAATGAATTTTAAATATTGTCATTTCGATAATATAATGACAAATTCAGATTTTAATAAGTATATAATATTTCATCTAGTTTTAAAATGTGCCATTTCAAAACCCCACTCAAGTCATACTTCGGCGTAGTACAAAATGACACGTTTCAAAAAATTACGCGATTCAAAAAGCCACGTGGTAAAAACTGCAGCATTTTAAAATTACTCGATAATTAATTATTAATTTCTATTAAGTGGTGAACCTATACTTTTACTATATTTAAGGATACTAGGACTTAAGAATCTAGAATAAATTTTACTCGTATCATTTAGTGTATTGTGAAAATTTTAAACGCGCCATTTTAAACTTTGCGTTTTTTTTTAATGCTGTATTTTAAAACACTTCATTGTTTGCTACTTTTTGTAATATGGCATTTTGAAACGTGTCTTTTGGAACGCAGCATTAAAAACCCCATCATTTCGTTTTCGCAGTATAATAAAATGATATGTTTCAAAATGCACAACCTTTTAAAACGTGAAATTGTAGAAGTTGTGCCATTTTTTCTAGAATATTAAAATCGCCAATATTATTACTAAATCTTCCCACGTTTTTCTAAACTATAACTGATGTATGTAAAGTGTTTGAATACTATTTTAATCATTGCCAAGGGTTTGCCTCATATTTTTCATTCTATTATTAGTTGAAATTCATACAACCCGTGATTCAATGTTAGATAAGTTGTGAGAAATGTATGGCTTATCATTGCAAATATATAAGCCATTAACTATGTTGATTTTTTCAATGAGTATTTTCCAAACATTACAAAATTAAATTTCAATATCTTTCACTTTAAAACTACATACTAAGTATGTCGATAAATAAGATTTATTTAGAGAAAACATCTAATCTTATTTAATAATCCAATTTCTAAAATTTAAATCCAATTAGAAAATCTTTCGCTCAACTTTTTGTCGAGATTTCAGGAAATTAGTATGAAGAGATGTCACCCAAAACGCGACTTTGATGGCACATACAAAGTTCTTTCCAATCACGAGATCAACAAATTTAATGCAAATTTCTGATATCGTGTATGAAATCAAAGGACAGCGAGTATGCTGGCTTGGTCCTGCGTGTTGATCCAAACCGAATGATACAGCGATCTTGGGCCTTTCGGTAGGCGAGGAGATCGCTGCCCTCGACGATAGTTCCATGGCGTAAAGAGCGATCTGGCATCTTTTAATTTCTTGCAACAGTAAGAACAGAAGTTTTGCTTTCCAAACCGATGGAGTCAGATTGCAACGGTACGGGCCAACAACAGTGTGTAACAGCCGTCAAAAAAAGGTATGAAGAGAATGGTTATAACAACTAAGCTGTATATTACCTCATATATAAAGCTGTACCGAAGGTTAATCTATGTATTAAATGTAAATGTCAGTAAATTCTATCCTTATCACTGATAATTTATAATAATATTGAATTTATTAAAAATTAACTCCATAGGGTAAATTAAACCCATAGTTTTGTGAAGTCACTTTTATAAAAATGGCAGAATACTTCAATTTGGTAAAACTAAAAATGTAGCTCTTTAAAACACTCTCAACATAAAGCAGTTAGTAATACATACTATGGTTATGTTTAATAAAATAATGGATATTCCAACGACTAACAACTTCTTTTTTTGGGAGCGCTAAATGAATATTATTTTATGGACAAGTAAAAATTTAATACAATACTATTGAATTATGACTTCGCAAGTTCTGCGAAATATCCAGGCACGGCTTCAATATTTTTGTCATTTGGTGTCCGCCAAAAGTTCTTCAGGTAACTTTTATTTATATTTATAGATAATAGTCAGAGCTTCAGAGGAAATCTATCGCTTGTCGAAACACTTGTGTACGCACGTACTGTGTATGTATACGTACTCAGAATTTCACTGATCCAAAAGGTAACAATAACATTAAATTACTAATAATATTTCTGAGGGGCTATAATGAAATAGTCCCAAAATTGGATATTTTCCGATATTGAAAAAGCCGATCCGCCGCGAATTTGCTAATTATAAAATTGTAAGCATGAAGTTAGCAATAATGTGGTTTGTTCTTTCACTTAAATTTGCTTTATATTATATTTTATTGTTGTGGTTTAATTGACTAATGACTTGTCAGATAAAATCTATTAATAAAATCTTGCTCTTTAAACTGTGGAGTAATCAAAACACACAAATTCGATAGCTAAATGAAATTCGTCTACGGATTTTGACATTCGATTTTCGGAAAATGCGATTCTGACTTTCGTAGAAAATTAATTTAATAATGTTTAATACATATTTGAAATAATGGTATGAAAGTTCTCATAAGTTGTATTTTTTATTGAACTTAAATATCAACTGTCATTTAATATCACAGTAGGTATGGATTAGCAAAATCGATTTATTCGTTTAAAATCACAAAACGCACCAACTCCTGGGCAAACATGATTTCCTCATCTCAATCATTATTTTAAAATCAATGAATGACATAGTTAAAAGTTATCTACTAATTTCTAATTTACTATAAATTTACTCATTCTTGTAAATTGCGATATTTTAATTCAAAAGATACTTGTTTATTTTTGACTCTATTATCGCTGTCTGCGACGATGGCTCCACGGCGTAGAGTTATCGGGCTTCTTCTAACTGCTTCAAACCAGCAGAGCTGGTTCGTGATCGAAATTAATCGATTCGGGTGGACTATCTGCACATTGCATTATTCAATGCTAGCCTATAGTACCGATATAAAACAATGGCCGAACCATGAGTTTTGCACTCCAACAGGAGGTCGCAAATGTATTCATTCGCTTCACCCAAAGTAAACAAATAATGAAAAATTTCTTTATCGAAATCTATCTCACAAAACAAATCAACAAAAATTGCCACTATAAGGAATATTATATACAAATAAACATTCTTTTATTTATGAAAAATCACTTTTGCATCTAGCCGAAATAGGGATTTAAACCAGTACCGCAGTTTTAATCCCCCGGAAGAAATGTTTATTACAATTTTAATTTAAGATAAATTTAAGTCGAACGAATGAAGATTTTTATCATATATTTGATTTCAATTGTAACGTACTCAAATTGAACCTTGCCTCTTTAAGCGAACTTTGGTTTGACTTTTATTTTTGTTCCTTCACAAAGAATTATTGTTTGTCTCATTTTTGGAAAATAAAACGCGCAAATTATACAGTAAAAATAGCAAATATAAGCCATATACCATTTAATTTTACAATGAAAATTCATCTTTGTTTGAGGAAAAAGTTTATCTAAAAATAGTTTTCATATACATTTCGAATCGAAATAATTTCTTGAGTCAGTTGCTTATAGTTATCGAATATTATTCAGCCGATAGATAATACCCCTACCTAAATATATTTTTGCAAAAATTATTTTCACTTGATTCATATTTTGTATTTAATATTTTTCGAGATTTGAGAAATCTCGAAATTTATTATTGCATTTTTCTTCTCTTTTATAAATTAATAGCGCATCGACATCTCACCGTATGAGACATTTTTTAACGAAATCGGAAATGACCTTGCCGCAAGTTGTAAAATAAGAAAATATTCGTATTTATTATAATGAAACATATGATCAGCAGTCTTATTTATAAATTTGGACGGTGTTGTTGTCTTTTATAAAAAATTCATTTTGTTTTCATCGAGAAGTACTTAGTATATGAATTAATAAAAAGCGGCACGATGTGTCATTAGTCTCGTACACTTAAGCGTTAATCATAATAATTGTTTTTGTTTTATATAAAATAATATAATGCTGATGTTCATTGGCAGTTCTCTAAAACGTAAACCTATTCTGTCCACAATACAACTCTAGCATACATACACAATCTTTGTAGAAACAAATTACAAATTATAATTTGTGGATACACACATACTTATAACAAAGAATTATTTCGTTAGTATACATATTTCGCATATCGGCTTTGTTATTTGGCACTGGGCCCATTACTGATGAAAGAAAGCAATCGTATAATTTTCTGCTTGGTTGATACAAGAAAGGAACTGTAAACAAAGAAATCTGCGTTTTTGTATTATTTCTCGTTATCTACATTTATTATAATAGGAAGTGAGAAACACCTGCGTTAAATAAGTTGGTCCATGTGCTCTTAGAATTTTTTCAATCCATTTGCGGATCGCGTATTTTAAAAATGTAATATTCGCGAATCGTAATAAAGGTATCAACTCGACTATGCTACAAAACTGACGCAAATAAGCAGAAGCATTAAATTGTTAGTTTTCACATTTTTATTTAATTTAAGAATTTTAATATTGAACGATTAAATATAAATATAGAATATATAGATCATCACAACACATCATAATTTATGTTATTTTTTATTTACAGGAATTTTATGAAGATGATGGTCAATGTTTTACACCACTTGTAGCGGCAGCACGATATGGTCGTCTTAAAGTTGTTAAAATGTTGCTTTCAAATTTTAAACCGGATATCGAAAAGCGATGCGTCGTTAAATTTGATGGTCACATTGTGCCAGGAGCAACCGCATTATGGTGTGCAGCTGGATCTGGATATTTAAACGTGGTTAAACTATTGGTTCAACATGGGGCGGATGTTAATCAGCTTACAGATACACATTCGACACCGTTGAGAGCAGCATGTTTTGATGGTCGGCTAGATATTGTACAATATTTGGTAGCACATAATGCCGATGTTAATATTGCGAATACCTATAATAATACGTGTTTAATGATATCATCGTATAAAGGGCATACCGATGTTGTTGAATTTTTGTTAATGTCGGGTGCGAATCCGGACGAAGAAGCACACTGTGGAGCCACAGCATTACATTATGCTTCGGAATGTGGACATGTCGAAATATGTGGCATACTTTTGGACTATGGCGCGACATTAAAACCAAACGAATTCGGTATGTCACCAGTAATTACAGCCGCTGAACGTACTCGTGAAGTAGTCGTTGATTTCTTCATAGAACGGGAAGGCTTACTAAATAAAGAAGAAAGAATCGATGCATTAGAACTTATGGGAGCCTCTTTCGCAAATGATAAAGATAATTATAGTTTAAGCAAAGCATTTCATTATTTAACATTAGCAATGGAATTACGATATGCTGATTCGCTTAATATAGTTAAAAAAACGCTATGCCCTCCAATTCCAGCGTATGAAAATTGGATGGAAAGTCAATGCATGCAAGACTTACAAGCTATTCGTTTTAATCACAATTCAATTCATATGGAATCTTTAACGATTCGAGAACGAATCTTAGGTAGAAAATGTCCTGATGTAGCACATCCAGTTGTGTTTCGTGGTGCTGTATGTGCAGATAATGGCCGTTTTGATAGATGTGAAATACTTTGGTTGCATGCCTTGAAGCTTAGACAAGATAATAGATTATCAGTGCAAAGGGATTTATTACGCTTTGCACAAGTATTTTCTCAAATGCTTCATGTTGGACTAGATTTACGATTCGAAAATGTATTAACTGTTTTACAATCCTGCATCCTCGAAATTGAATACAATAAAGATAAACTAGTAAAGCCTGGTCCAAAAGACGATATACACGTTGTAATTGAAGAATACGAATCAAACATTGTGACTGCATTATATCTGTTAACAATTTCAACAAAAATATTAAAAAATAGTAATCAAAATGTAGCTCAAGCTGAAATACGTAATTTATATAAATTAGTTTATGCCTTAAATAAAAAACCAATTAAATTGCGCGATGGACAAACTTTGCTACATCTGGCTGTAAATGGGGTCACACCGGTTGATGATTTCCATACCAGTGATGTATGTCGATTTCCATGTGCCGACACTGTTAAACTATTAATTCATTGTGGTGCTAATACTTCTATGGTTGATTGTGATCGGAATACACCCCTACACACACTAACGTCTACGGTACGTTTGTTTTACAATACCGTCGACTCATTAAATTTACCATTAATTATTATATTATTTTATTTAGGTGCAAATATTACGTCCACTCTCCCAAGATGCAATGCGCTTAGTCGAAGAAATCGTAAATTTATTTTTAACTTCTGGGGTGCATTTAGATGCAGTCAACATTGATGGTTTATCTGCGTCACAAATTTGTACATCTTGTATGTATATTACACTTTAATTATGCATATTGTTTTTTTTAATTAAAAATTATTTTTAAGTAGATATCATAGAGGCTCTAATTCGAAAATATGAGTCTAAGGAAACCACACTGAAATGTCTGGCGTCACGTTCTATAGCACAACATAAAATCAAATATAAAGGACTTATACCGATACATTTAGAAGCGTTTGTACAGCTCCATAGCTCGGAAAAAGAAATGTAACCTTAATTTTTTTGTAAAATTGTTTTATAATTTTATACAGCCTCGTCTTGTGTAAATTTATATACATATATTTATATATTATGTAGACCAAATTCATAATGTGCTTCCAAATCTTTCATCTTAAAAAGTTAAAAGAAATATTTTTTTACAAGTAAAGAAAACATTATATACATGTTAAGATATTAAGATTAATTTTACGATTACATATTATTTTAATACTTCTTTATCAAGAGAACTGAAATTTTATTTATAAGAGTTATTTAAAAGTTTAAAATAAAATACTTTTTCACTAAATATCAAGTGCTCATCAAACGAATACTATAATAAACTACAATCATGCTATAATAACACGCTAATATGTATACCCCAACAAAACATTGGCTTGAAAATTTTCCGTTTCATAATTGAAGCACTAAAATTGAGTCTTGCTGAGACATGGTAAAGTTTTAACAATTTACAATCATTTTATTATTATTTTTATAAATATCTACATAAAGCTGATAATGATCGCATTGAATTAATAAAAAAGTACTTTTTTAATAACTCGTTTATTTAATTCAATTGTTGCTAACATAAAACAATGTGTCCACCCACTGCAAGCTACATATTGATAGGGTTGACATGAACTTGAAGCATTATTGCTCATACCTTAAACTGATGATTCTGATATTTCACAAGTTGCACAAATATTATATGAAAGAAAAATAATTATTTTTAAGTGCATTGTAACTATAAGTATGAAGTAATTTTAATTTGCCAACCATGTTATAATTCAAACTGTGATAATAATAGAAGAAAATTTGTTCATTGTGCTTTTGAAACCACTGAAAATTTCTTAAATTTTAACAACTTAATTTAGATTATTTAGACACGTTAGTGCTTTGAAATGAAATTTAACGAGATGAAATTATCAAATCACATTTAATTATATTTATATATCAACTCATTTACATTGCATACTATTACATTTAACTGTCATCAACAGTAAAAACAGTATTGTTTAATTAAGCGCGTATGTGGATTGATGGATGATCTGTAGTATCAAAACTGTCCAAAAATTTAAAGGCTTTAAATGAACAAATTATTTGTTCTTTCACTACAATCTCCGATTTTGTTTTAGTAGCTTTGCGGAATCATTCCACAAAATTATAAACTATTTAAAAATGAAATGTTTTACATTAACATACAAAGCTTCACTCTTAGCAAATAATATAAATTTTGGGCAACAAATTAAATATTTTGAAATAATTAAATGATCGACTTGAAAAAGTCTTGTTGATTTGATTAAATTTTCGCTACTGAAAATAAAAATTCGTCTACAATTACATACCCATAAACAACAAACTGATGGTTGCAGTCTTTTGGTAAAATTAAATTATAGAGAAATCAAAAAATATATTTTTAAACCCGACACCATAAATTACAAGCGCCCTTGTGAGTTATTATTTTATGATGCTACGTTTCTATAGTATCTTACCTAGTTATCGTTGAAGTTTTGATTTGCCTTTTTTTCATAATCCGAAGTGTAAAACTCTATACGTTATAATAAACCACATCATGAACAAATAAAAAAATTATACAAAGATTCTATTTATTTTCTAAGAATAATCAAAATTATAAATAAATGAAATATATTCTAGTCAATTTACTTTTTAAATTTGAATTATGATTTATTATTATCTGTCAATAAATTAAAGAAATATACAATTTCAAATTAATAATATGTGCAAATGTTTTTTAATTAACACTTAAATAAGCTCTTTTAAATTTAATTTACTAATGCATAATCTTACGTGTGACTAAAATTACGCTGGTTAGTACTTATTTAAATTGAATTAGTCAATCATCAATTATTAATAAATGCAATAACAAAAATTACTACTTACATACACATGAGTATCAAATATGTAAGTGTTTTTATTTTACTATATTATAACACAATAAAAATAATATTGATCGAAACTCCTAAATGATACTATAAAGAACTAGCCCACATTGTTCCGCAATTTTAAAAAACGGATTCTGTATAAAATTGGATTATGTGAATAAACTCTGCATCATAAGATTAAAATCTACAAAATCCAAAGTTATAATTTGTACTGAGCTATTATAATCAGTATTTACTGGTTAAAACTCATTATATCTTTATTTATACCTCTAAGCAAGTTGGTGGAGCTTGTGTTGGAATGTCTTATCTTAAGACATAGTTATAATTCATATTTGAATAACTACTAAAAATTTAAAATTAAGTTTTAATATTCTAATTTTTGTCAGAACAATTTTATTTGCTACTTTAAAGTCACCAAGTTTTGAAAAAAAGGTGAACATTATAATCATATTTTTATGACACAATTTTTAAAACTCATGATTAAAAAAATTGCATAAAATAGAAAATTTTATCAGCTTTCTAATGAATTGAAATTAGGACATTGAAATATATCTACCTATTTCTATTTTTCAATATATTAAGGAATCAATACTCTTAAAAAATAAAATATCTACTGAATGTAGTTGAATTGATTACTGTTGATATTTATTTAAAGCGCATTTGAAAACTTAACATATGTAATGTTCAAAGAAAACGCGACACTGTCCGATTGAAAAAATCTTTAACCATTGCGTCATTTGTTTTCGTCATTTGTCTCTTCTTGTTTACAAGATTTGTCTCTTTGTTAATCTTAATTATTAATAAAATTTGGAAATTATTATGAAATTCTTGGTCGAACTGATCAAATATAAGCATGAAGTTAGCAATAGTGTGTTTTATAATTCATTTGAAGTTGTTAAATTCTAATTTGTTGTTGTGTTTTAATGAAAGTCCTGTGCCGTCCTATGAAATCTATTAATAAAATCTTGCTCCTAAACTGCATTCAAAAAATTTTTGCGATCCCTTCATTTCGATAAGCAACTCAAATTATTCTCCAGTTGTTGTAGTCCCAATAAATTCATAATAAATGATTTAATTATAATTTATCATTTAAATATGAATATTTTTAATTTAAATAGATTATACTTACATTTTAAATATTGTTTAATTTTATGTTTTAAGCTTTTATATTTCATAAAATTAATATAATGGTAGTTGAAGAAACACATAAATTCAAGTTGGGAGTGCCTTGAGCCCCAAAATAAATTGGAAAGATAAAAACAAACAAACAATCAATAGCAGTCGAATCGTTTTGTCTTTTTAGTTCCATAATATCGGATTTTCATAATTGCAAAATTCGCTTTCGAATCCGGAAAAGCCCCCGAGCTATATTGCACATTTTGTACTTGAAAATTTTAAAATAATACTTTCCTGTTTACTTTTATGTTAAATTTTCTTAAATTCCATAATTATGTGGAAGATTTAGCTATATAATCAACGTTTTTTAATGAATATTATAGAATAATGGAAACACAAACAAAGAATTTGAAATACATCTAATAAAATAATTATGGCTGAGTGAATCGTCTATACAATGACAAAATACTTTTTACGCTGCGCAAGAGGTTGCGTTGGTGTCAACAAATCGATTATATCAAAATCTACTCTAGTCACACATCGAAATACTAAAGATAACATTAAATTTGTAATTACTATATTGTTGGTGCAACGCAATTGTGTATTTATGTACTAATTATATGCACGAATCAGCACCATGGATTTATATCCGGTATAATAAAACATAAAAATTAAGTAACTGTTGTCTAATTTATTTTTAAGTCACAAAATTACGCACATATGCCATCAAATTTGTTTCTTATCAAATTTTACTCACAAAAATACTATCTATAAATACTATGTAGATTCATAGTGCAGAGCGGATTAAACTCGTTGGATTTTCCACATCAAATGGTAATAAAATGTTGTCTCTTATCTAAACAATTAGATTCATCAAAAATATATTAATAATTTTAGAAATAAAATTCAACTCGACGTATTTCTTATGCTATTAATCCAAACCTCAACAAATAGGTGACACCATACAATTGAACGGTACTACACCATAGCTTCTATTTATAGTTTCAAAGTAAAATTATACCAACAATTTTTTAAATCTTGTTTGAGTTAAATACGTTATAGAATTTATTCATTTTGTTTTAATTTAAACTTAATAATGATTTTTGTTATAATGTCTATCGTTATGATTTAATATTACACTCGCTTGTCCTCTAAAACAAACTCAAACACAAAAGCATCTAATTCTTGCCCTTCGCCAATACTATCACGTTAATACATATTAAAAAACTATATCAGTATCCCAAAATCAATAGTTTCATTACAAATAAATTATACGCGGGAGAACAACAGAACCGAGCTACCCGTTCTCGCAATTGACGTATGAATATACATACTATTGAATGTACGAGTATGTATATACATTATATATATATATATATATATATATATATATATATATATATATATATATATACATATATATATATATATATATATATATATATATATATATATATATATATATATATATATATATATATTTATATATATATATACATATATATATATATATATATATATATATATATATATATATATATATATATATATATATATATATATATATATATATATATATAATATATATACTTTACACTATACACATATTTTCATTACTTCAATAAACTGCCCCAACAGTATAACAAAACAATACCGGAGTATGAGGCAGAATGTAACTACTGGCTACAAAATATTCCAATTATGGACAAACAAAACATTTAGTATGAAGTTTTTAAAGCGATATATTACTTATTGTTGGTTTGTGTAATGTTAGGCTTTTACTACGCTTTAATTTTATTAATTTGGATAATTTTAGTGTTAATTCTTAAATGGCGTAAAAATCGTGCAAAATTGGAACAACAAATGTTACAACAGAATGGTAACGAACTGTTTTTCATTTCATATTTGAAATTAAAATTATATTATTTTACAGCTCGTCCACAAATACATGTTATCCAAATTGGTTCATCATTGTACGATGTAATTCCCATTTCACCAAATCATCAAGATTATCGGTGCGACTGTACCGAATATAATTTAAATATGGATCGTGATCGGCATCAACATCATCATACCAATGTCGGATTTATTCTTGATGATGCGACATCGGGTGGTGGAGTATTTCCGGACCATCATAATTTACCACCACATAACATTACGACAAACAGTATTCAAAATGATCGTGTTATCGAATCAACTCCACCACCTTCATATGACGACGTTATGCGAAACGCAACAATCGGCAATATTCGTTCAACAAATAACAATTATGAACAGAGCACAACCAATAGTGATGAAAATTTACCAAAATATAATAACCCTGATATAAATAATCGTAATCGTTATAATATTGCACATTCAATCGATCACAATTCAATTTGAAGAATTTTCTGAATTTGAAGTTGTACAAAATGGATATGAAAATTAAAACAATTGGCTGTTTCACGTAGAATAATTATTTGTTTTGTATATAAATGTTATTGAATGTCTGGTTGTTATTGTTTAAAGAATTAAATATGATGTTGTGAAGTGGAGAGTCGTTGCTACCTACATATGTTCTATAGTGAGTTCGACAAATTGCGATTACAAATGAGTGAGTTCGATCTTGGAATAATTTAATATGTGTTTTTAACCTTAATATTAAAGTAAAATGAAAACAAGAATTACAATTTGGTACGAAAATAGTTTCTTAAAATAAAATATTGATTAAAAATATTAAGTACATAAAAAAAATTGAAAGACTGCATAGTTAGGTATTGTGAAAAATTAAACCTTCATTTAATACGTCATGCGATATATATATATATATATATATATATATATATATATATATATATATATATATATATATATATATATATATACGAGTATATCAGCTTTACAAACAGTTAAACCTAACAATTCTTATTTATTGAACTTAGCAAGTATAACAAATTAAATTTCTATAGTTTCCTTTAAATATATATGTACTCGTATGCACATATTAATTGTTATTATTAGTTTGATTTATACACTTTACCTATGTGCAAATGAAATCAGAATTTATATTAGCAATATTTGAATTAGGTTTTGATTTAACTTAACGACATAACGTGGACAAAAATTGATATTTTCTTTATATTCTAAACTAGCAACACTTTGAAAATGTAAACTTACTTAAAATTTGTTTAATTGTATTTTATTTTATTTATATGTAGTAGATTTGATTCGAATTATTCAATTTGTATATTGCATCGATAATTTACGTCGAACCATTATTTTTACGAAATAAATCAATACCACAATAAAATACCTGCACTATTAGGATTGATTATTTGCAAATATTCGAAGCTCAAGGCTAAATTAATGAGTCTAAACATTTCCATGCGCAAAGTGTTTTATGTCCTATATATTTCTTGCTCATATATTAGTCAACGGTATAACAACTAAGGTTTGGATGCTACCTTTGAATATATAAATTAAGATTTTGGCAGCTAAGTTTGAAATTTTACAAATAACGTCTGTTTAAATGTGCCACAATATCATGTTGAAAAAAGTAGAATTATGAACTTCGTAAAAGTACAAAATATTGTTTTTTTATTTTCATATTATTCAATCCAATTTTTTATTTTACTCTTTTTAGTCAGAGCAACATCTTAACATTTATCGATCAAGGTTCAACAAGAAAAATCAAGGTTTTTCTTGTTGAAATATGTTAAACGGTCAAAATCGTTACAACTTTTTTAATTTTCGTTTCATATGGCATTATCTTTTGGACACAAATTTTTTAGCTCTACGTACCTCGATTTGGTTAAAAACTGTATTGAATTCTAGAGAAAGATAGAATTCTCGCAAAGAAGAACTAATGAGAATAATAAACACTGAAAATATTAACAGTGTCTTTATGCTTTTTTTCAAATTACTTAAGAAATGTTAAGTAATTTGAAAAAATAAATTAGTTTACCAGTCAAAATGAAAAACTTATTAAGAAAACCTAATTACTTTGTCAACATTTTCATATATAATTTTATATTTTCTAACTTAATACTTTTAACTTTTAATATCTGTTGCTAATAATATTTTGTATTGTAGTATCTTGGATCTCTCATTACTCACGATAATAGTGCGGGAGAGGATATCAAGGTTCGGCTTGCCACTGGCAATCGGGCTTTATATCCTCTACGTCCACTGCTGAAATCAAATTATCTTGAAAATGAGGATAAGCTGAAACTGTACAGAGTGTTGATCAAACCTGTTGTCATGTATGGATTTGAGAATTGGACCTTGACGGATGAGTACAAAAGATGGCTTCTAACATTCGAGAGAAGAATCATGCGTGTGATATATGGTCCAAAACGCGACGTTGATGGCACATATCGAGATCGTTTCAACCACGAGATCAGGAATTTAATGTAAATTCCTGATATCGTGCATGAAATCAAAGAACAGCGTGTACGCTGGCTCGGTCACGTTCTGCATGCTGATCCGAACCGAATGATACAGCGATCTTTGAAGGGAGAGCCGCCTTTCGGTAAGCGAAGAAGTCGCTGTCGGCGACGATGGCTCCACGGCGTAGAGAGCGATCTGTCATCTTCTGGTTGCTTGCAACAATATCAAGAGCTGGCTCGTGATCGAAACCGATTAAGTCAAATTGTTGACGCGGTAGGGCCAATATGGACAGTAAAAGCCGTAAAAAAAAAAAATAATAATATTTTATGAATTCACAGCAGTTATAATCAATTTATAATTTCAGTCCTAGATTAAAATGGATTTGAATCTTTCCTCAGATACTTCTGTAATGAAATCATTAATTTTTTTAGATCTATGATGATAATTTGCGAAAAACGTAGCAATTTAATTGGAAGGGTAAACACTTTTTAACTTATTTTTATATTCATGTGAACTCACCTTTTTAATTTTCGACTAATATGTATAATTCATATCAAAGACACAAACCACTTAACAAAATGGTATAATTATTATAACAGTTTTAATTTTTATTATTTTTCGGTTAATATGGCACAAAATTGTTAAGAGTTCACAAACAAAATAATAATAAAATAAAATAATAAAAATTGTATGTGTGTGTGTGTGTTACTCTACTTAATATAGTATTTTTATACATAAAACATAAATTTATAATAATAATATTGTTATCACATTTTTGTTAATCTTAATTAAGTTTTTATATCGCAAAGAAAAACAACAAAATTTAAATAAATATATAATTATAAAAGAAACATTTATACAAATAAAATACAATTCAACCACAAAATTATTTTATTTTTATCACCTTACAAACAAGTGGTCGCTTGTAGTTTTACATAACGATTTCGGCTTTCCAAATCAATTGGATGCCCAATTCCATTAACATTATTACTTGTGGTTGCCGTATATAATGTTGTTACAGGTGATCGCGATGGACGTTCAGTTTTAAATTTTGTTGCCATAAATATCAATATAAACAAGCTCGTCAAAATAATACCAAATCCAAGGCCGGGGAGAAAATTTTTCGATGTCGTAAAATTATTGAAAATTTCAATTGTGTTTTTGTCCGATGGTGGAGTGTTTTCGGCCGATTTTAACGATATTTTAGAATAATTTGATTTTGCAATATATTGTTGTAAATCATTTGAATCATAATCAAGTGTTGCACGATCGTTTTGCATTGTAATTTTATCCATTTGAACGATATCTGTATATTTATTCGTATACCTTTCGAGTCTGGTGATATTTGAACAGCCGACGACTAAATTTATTTGAATATTTCGTTCATGCAGAAGTACCAAACAAAATCGGTAGCTGTAAATAAAAATATGATTATTGTTTATAATATTGGTATTGAGTATTAAATGTTAACAACAAACCTTTCACCGGCAACCAATTCTGTAATATCTTGCAGCTCGACTCGTACTATATTCTCACCATCAATTATGTTATTGTCGCATTTAATCGGTGAATTGTCCAATAAAATCTCATGCATATTTTCTTCTTTGTAGACAAACACAGCGTCACATGTAAATTCATTTATTTTCAAGTTAATATTCCACCATAAAATCAACATATGATCGACTGTGTATCGTAATTCTTTTAATAAAATCACATCACTGGAATCTTTAATATGAGATAAATTGTTGTTTTGTTTCGACATAGCCTCTAATTGCTCGAGCAACGGTTGTCGATCATTATTTTGTTCTTCATAATTTGAATTTGTTTCACATTTAAATGATTCAATTGGTATTTGTAATAATGGTGCACCTTCTAGATGGCGTGGTGTAGCACAAACAGCACCCAATAAATCTTGTGATGAAATTCGCGATGATTGAATTAACCATTCGGCAAATGATTGCAACGTACAATCGCATGACAATGGATTATCTTGTAAAGATAATGAATGAAGTTCGTTGGCATTATTGAGAGCATTCTCAGCCACCATCGATATGTCATTACCATCAAGACGCAATTCTTTTAGTGATGGTAACGGATTAATAAGATCTGATGTTAAAGCTCTAGAAAAATAATGATATAAAATAATTAATGTGGTTTAGCTTATTCAATTAAAACTTACCGCAAAAAATTATGTGTTAGATCAAGTTCCACTAGTCGCGGTAAATGCTGTAGTGATGCTGCAGACACTGCCACAATCCCATTGTATCCCAATTCTAATACTTGTAATGAGCTGAGACCAAAAAATGCATGATCCTGCAAGACATCGATTTGATTATGTCTCAATGATAATGTAACCAATTTTGGAAAACCTAGAAGAGCTCCGCTTTGTATACTGTTTAATAAATTTCGATCCATGTTTAATGATTCCAGTCGTGATAATGGAGGTAACGTTATATTTGTCAATTGGCCTCGGATCACATTAGCCTTAATATCCAGCTCACGTAAATTCATGCATAATCCAATAGCCTTTAAACTTGAATCATAATCACCCAGTCGGTTACCGTTTAATTTGAGTGTGACTAATTTAGTAAGTTCTTCAAATGTTCGTGGCTCAATTACACTTATCTGGTTTTCGCTTAATTCAAGATATGTAAGACTTTTAAGGGCTTTAAAATCATTCATTTGTAGTAATTTTAATCGATTGTTCGATAAATCCAGTCGATCAAGAAATGGTAATTGAGCCAATGAAGTTGATGGCACATTAATTAGTGCATTATTAGGGAGGCCTAGTGCTTGCAGTTGTGTTTGAATGCCGGCAAATGCTAAACGATGCACACGTTTTATTTCACCAGACGAAATTACCAAACCATGTAAAGATATATTTTCAAATATTCGGGCATCGCTTAAAAATGTTACATTTTTCAGTGTACAATCGAGCAGTGACACCGTATATTGTGATTTACGCAGTCCGCTTGCAATTAATTCTAGTCCATGCAAATTTCCACTGCAACGTAGCGTATGCGGTAAATCACAACCACATTCAACATTTTGGTTACGACTTATGTTCGGACATTTCCATTCGAGATTTGTGTTTATCTCAATTATTTTCTTATCGTTTGTTCCACGTTTCTCTGGTTGTGGTTTGTTTACTAATTTATTACTCCCTAATCTTTTATTATTACTAACGTTATGATTAAAATTATTACTAATACTACTTTGGTTTGCACTCAATTCTAAATTAGTTATATTTGTGTCATCACTACTACTAATTCTACTAACATTTCTAATCTCTAATTGTATTGTTTGATTGACTAGAATTATGATATAGATGGTGATTAATCTGCAATTGAAACAAAAAAGGAAAAATCATTAAATTTATTGATACATGTAGCATATTAATGTAAAACCTATAACAAATGGAGATATGGAGTTGGTACGACATCGGTAATAACTACCTTAAATTATTGTTAAATAATTAGTTGATTTAATACAAGTACGTTTCAATATCAAGTTCGCGTGTTGACATTTTAAACTTGCCTGGCTTTTTTATAATATTTAATTGTTGAGTTTATCTGAATAATATATTTAGAGAAATCTTGTAATTTCCCATAGCGTACAACAAAGTAGTAATAGATAAGAGAAAATTAAAACTTTGAAATTTGATAGTCATGCGTGGGGCCATTAAAATACTTACAGTGTGAGAGGCACCATTATGTATATCTAACCACGATTTATTTAGTAATATGTATTTGAATGTTGGGCGTATTATAGAAAAGTGATGACATCTTAAATTGATATTTGATATCGATTTTCAAATTTTACAATAAAACCATAATTTATGCCAATTACAACCAGGTATAATATACAATGCAAGACTACAAAACCATGAGTACATTAAATTATAAAGAAAAAATTATATTAAATGTACAAAAAAACTGTTTAAATCGAAATGACAATTCCAGACAAAACCTCACAGTGTCACAGTGTAAGATGAGGATTCAATATTTTGTATTGTGCAATTTATATTACAAGATCAATTTGATAAAGAATTTGTATAGGACGTATACTCCTCCGAAAGTAAACTACTTCGACAGATTATGATGCAATGATCTTATTATTTATGAGTGACCGTTTTAGTCCACGATACAAGGCTCTGTTGCTGTATTAGACAAACCTGATTTAGTTTTGGGTGATCGATTATCATTGAAATCGTTGCAGCACGTGTCGAACATCACAGAAACCGAGAGAAGTGAGCCCTTGCCAATGACCGTGTCAGTTTATAGGCCTATTCTACGCCACTAGTTTAGCTATTAGAGCAATACAAGGATATAACCTAAACAATTGCTATACTTTTCCCCGACTAACTCCTAAGAATGGTTACTATGAAATATTGAAGCCCATTTCTCTTTTCAATCACATCATATTCTTACGCAAGGCTGTATCTCTTCAGAAACAAGACCTAATTTGCCTTGTTTGGCCATATGTTTTAATTGGCTATACGCCAAACGTCTTTTTGCGCGGTAGCATCTCGGCTTTAAAATTTAGAAGAAAATGTTACGGATAAAAGGTATTACTGATTTCGCCTTTTCAAAAAAGCAAATTCACAGAAAACATTAAAAGTTTTCTTCAAAATCAATTTGGGAAAAGCATAACATCTAATCACTCTTACGCCACAAGACGTACCTAACCATTAAAACACCTTTTGGATTATTTAAGTTTTCAAAAATGCTTGAAGAAAGTTTTCTTTTCGAGCAATATGATTCATGTTTAGAAATATTTTTTGAAATAACCACCATATAGATATTCCTTAGAGCGTGTACCTAACGCTCATATCATTCGTATCATTGTTAACTATATCTTCAGGTAGTATGTGATCGTACGTTTCCACCGACCGATGAGAGAACTTCTCATTAGTTATCGAAATTAGATTCGTGGGAGCACCTTTATTATTGGGAATATGAATTATTGACTTTATCATCTGGCAACGATTTTGTCAAAGTAAATATTATAGCAACAAATAAAGGCACCTTAAAATTTTATCGGATTTAAAACTATTTACATAAAATATCTAGCTATAGTGTACACTAGTTTCTTTTAAAATCGCGATCGATCTATTTATGTTCCGAATTTCCGATTCAACTTATTTCAGTCAGCTTGCTTCCAATTTTCAATAAATCTTAGTGTATAAAGAATACAATTCCGCGCTATCTCAATATATTATCACTAACTTTTAGAACTGATCCTGACTAATTTAAACTTCATAAAATTTAAATTGCAGAGCTAAGGATAATCTTAAGAAAAATATTGAATCTTTTGTTATCAGTTTTATGTTAGTTTTCGGATTGTCATATAGCATCTAAATTTACCAAATAGTATCTAAATTTTCATTTAAACAAACCAAACCGAAATTCATTCTTATACAAAAACGATTTGACAATAAATTATAAATTTAGGATGATTAATTCTGTGCGTACATTCAAACTCCAATTATTTGACAAACATGCTCATATTAAAAAAGAGCAAACAGCGTATCACAATCAGAAATAACAAATTAATAGTTGAACACAGAAACAAGTTATTAGATATTGATAATTATGTATTGGTCAATTTCCAGTGTAACTAATTAATTTATAACTCTAATAGTGAAAATGAATATGAGTTTTTTGAATAACATTAGATCTATTTTAATATCACTGGAATATATAGAATGATTACAGTATTAAATTACGTATAACTTGGATGGCAATAATTTTAATGTTGTTTGATCATTAAAATATAATTTTAATCTTTTTGATATTTTTTCAAGCGCAGATATTTCACCTAATTTACGCAAAGACTGAGTAATGGTTTCATGGAGCTTTCTCACAATGGTAAAGGCAAAACCATAACAGATTTACCATTGAGGCTAACCAAAATGAACTGATTGACTATTTACAATTTTTTAATAAATCACGAGATTAAAAACTTATTAAAAATATATAAATAATGAGTACAATCTAAATACTGAATAAAAATAAATCTGAATAAAATATAAACAAAATTATTATTATTCACTTACTGCATGAATATTATTTTGTAAATGGGGATTTTTTGTTTCAAAATCTTAACCTCTTGATCGATTTGTTTTATTTGTGCGCGACGAGTACAATCATACAGTGAGTTTAATACACCTACAACGATCATTAAATAAAACAGCGTAAATAAAAATAACTATACATACATTAGTATTTTTGCTATTATTTTAACAGGTTGCGAAAGCACAATAACACTCAATGTAAATTTATTAACGATCGCGATCGGATAATTTACATAGTACGGTCAAAATATATACAAAAAAATAGACATTCAGTGTAGAATAGAAACCGCGAACAATATTTAAATATCATTGCATACGTTTTTATAAACGTTCAGTTCGTGATTAAACGTCTGTTCGAATGTGTGTTAATTGTAGTTTTAAGAATTAAATAGATTCTTTATTTGATTAAAATTTAATTAATATACAACTATATATATAAATATATTAATATATTATTGAATACACTGAGATAAGGCTTTCTGACGTTCATAATCGTGTATGTATTAAAATGTGTTAAATATTGAACTTGAATCAAATTTACCTTAAACTGAATGTTTCCGATTGATATACGGAAATATTATTATTTCGGATGAAAAACATAACAAACAATCAAAACAAACCTTATACATAATACATAAACCGACATCTATGAATAGATATACTAATTACAATAATGTTTTATTTTTAGACTAAATAATCTACTCTACAATGGTGGTTTTAAAATTAACGCTTATCGCGTTTTTATCATTCGTTCTATTTGTCGATTGCCGTGTAGTAACTCGTTGTGATTTAGCCAAGGCATTGGATCGACAACAAGTTTCACGCACATTTATTTCAAATTGGGTCTGCTTGGCTGAATTCGAGAGTACGCGTAATACATCGATAGTGATTGATTATCCAAGTTATTCGAGTTTTGGTATATTTCAAGTGAAAAGCAAAGACGCATGCGGTAATGAATATGTTGGTAAACTATGTAATATTCGATGTGCCGATCTACTTAAAGACGATCTAACGAATAGTATCAATTGCGCGAAGAAAATTTTTAATGAAAAGGGATTTCAATATTGGGATAAATGGATGAAGAACTGTAAATCAAGACCATTGCCCGATATACGAGCATGTTTCGAAGTTTAATCAAATCGAATGAATACATATGTATATGTTTATATATAAAAAAAAATGAATTTATAGTTTAATTTTTAGAATGTGAACACAATTTATCCATTTCATGCCGAGTTTATTTATGAGTAGGTTGATTAAACATTGAAACTATTAAGGTGGCGTTATTCTGTTAATTGCTTAGCAGCTAGACATGACATGTGATACTAAGATGTTTTTATTCAAATATCGCTATAGTATATGTTCAAGATAAAGAATTTATTTTAAAACCGAATTCCACAGAATTCATGAACAAAATTTTCAATTAAAAAATCAGTATTGTGATAACACTTATAACCTCATACTAAATTTAAGATTTTGGTATTTTCTTAAGAATACTATCATTTTGTGCAAGATCAAAGCATTAGGAAATAATATTTGCGACGAAATTCTATATGCACTTGTATACGTTTACGTATTTAAAAAATTGCGTTAAATATTATGCATTAAAAATTATTTTATATAATGAATTTAAAAATCACGTGCGCGTCCATTCAAAATATTAGATTAGTTTTGAAACACAAAGTCTGAGGTTGAATTATAATTTTAAAAATGATTTACAACTGTAAAATCCAGAGATATAGTCGATGTATGTCAGCATGTTTTAAAGTGTAGAATCGAAATAAACATAGAAATGGTAGAAAATACCACGGCAGTGCCATTCAATTTATATTTGCAGTTAAAAATTAATATAATCCAGATACCTATAATACGCAGTCTAAAATCAACTGCCAACTGGTATAACGAATTTGCTATAGTTTTTTCATGGCTCGTACCGGATCAACAATCTGACTCCATCAGTCATCGTCGCCGACAGCGACCTTTTCGCCTACCGACAGGCAGCTCTTCCTTTAAAGATCGCCGTATCACTCGATTCAGATCAGCACAAAAAACGTGACCCAACCAGTGCGCCCGCTTTTATTTCATCTACGATATCAGGAATTAGCATTAAATTCCTGTTCTCGTAATTGCAAAGAACTCTTTATGTTTATATATTACACACATAATTCTTCTCTCGAATGTTACAAGCCATCTTTCGTACTCATCCGCAAGATCCAACTCTCACATCCATATAAAACAATGGGTATGATCAACGCTCTGTTCAATTTAAGCTAATAGGCATTTACAAGATATTTTGATTTCAGACGTGGACGAAGAGGATATAAATCCCAATTTCCAGCGACAAAGCTAACCTTGAGATCCTCTCCCACACTATTTCAGTGAGTAATGAGAGATCCAAGATACTTGAATTTCAGCGGTCCTTCAAACGTGTGTTCACCACTACTGAAATCAATTATGTTTTGGCCTCGAAAACCGGAAATCAGATATTTGGTTTTGGACTCGTTGATTTTGAAACCAACGGAAACTGAACAATGTTCTTGTGGATCAAGTGTCTCTTTCATTCTCGAAAGCCTTTTCTCAATTTTTACAAAGCATTGCGACTGAATTATTGTCATTTTATACAGATGTATATGTATTTGTTTGGTATTCTTAAATATTCAACCGCTTATACCATAGTCTCTCTCGATTGATCGTGTCATAGCTTGAAATCTAGAAATACCTGATGCACATCGCAAGATGGTTCATAGTAGTTAAAAAGAATCATTCTTAAACCTTGATCAGTGACTGAGTGATTTAGGCGGAATCCTCTTAGGTAGTCAGCAATTCTCCCACGACAGTAAATGGTATGCTCTTCAAATGAGAGCTATATATCGCGATAATTCTCGCAATTCAAGTGAATCGCGTCATCCTTCTTGAATATTGGGCATAACGCAGCCACTTTCCATTCTTCAGGCATAACTTGATTTCGCTATACTAATCGAATAAAGTCGAAAAGACAGTTCTAATAAGTTAGCCATCCGAATATAGCTCTGAATTAATGCAATCAACTCTTGGTGCATGATTTTTCTTTAGTGTTTGCATGGCCATTGTAAATATCTCATAGGATGGATCCTTAATAAACATCTCTGCGGTCTGAATTTGAGGGTAAGGGTATTCAAATACAGATTGCGTTACATGTGGAACATTAAGTAGGTCAGAAAAATGTTCATGCCATGTATCGAGTACCGCGTCGACGTTAACACAGAGGTTTCCATCCTGGTCCCAAATGGTAGTTGACCTTTTAAAATCTTAAGGTATACTGCAATCCGTTGAATCCTTTATATAAACCACGTGACTTGCGACTTATATTATTACATATGACGGTTTGATTTCTGCCAGATCTAGTATTAGTCACCACTCTAACATTGTGCTCAGGTATAGAGCCCATCAAATTATCCAAATTATTGTAAAATGAGTCTTTATCCTGGTGTTGGCTTACATCAGTGGGCGCATGAACACAAACAATTGACAGATTGGCTTATCTCACGTACAATTGAAGCTTACAAATTTGATTATCGACTGCTTGGACACAGCCTATTCAACACAACCTTTTCTACCTGTGGCCCAATCAGGAATCCAACTCCAAGATTTCCGAGGTCATCTCCAATGTGTAGCAATTTATAGCCTTGGAACAACACATGGTCTCTACTTTTAGGCCACCGCATTTTAAAACAATTTAATTTTGTTAAAGATGCGGGTCAGCCCAACGATCTAACCAGATGTACTCGTATCCTATGACAAGCTATGTTTACTGTGGTGGTATTCTATGGGTTTTACGTTCAACAATTTACAAAACATGGATGCCCCAACCCACAGACTCCAATTCAATTATCATATTACATATACTGAATACGATAGTTAAATTACATTTAACATAATAACTATACACTATTTACGTATTTATACAATTTCCGCAAGCTTATAGAATGCACCTAGGATCACTATATACGGTGCTCATCGAAAATTTACAGACAAATTTTTCACGATAACTCAAGGCTTAACGATATTAATCTATTCACTATATTAATCTGGTTAAATTTGTTTATTATAATATACGCATCTCATCGATACGTTAATTTGTTCAAGCAGTTAATTTTATAGGTTATGTTCTTTATAACACAAAAAAACATAAATTAATATAAGTTAATTTAATATTTCACTCTCTATAGGTGGATTAATTTAATCGTACGTATTATGAACAATTCGATTGTAGGTTGTATTGTTTTGTATGTTAACATTAAAAATATTCCGTCAGAATAGACAAAAACAGAATATTTAAATATTTGTCATTAAATCGACCACACACAAATACACATGCTCATACCTATTATATTTACCAAAAGTTATTTATTTTATTTAAATTTAAATTTAATTTTAATAAATGATGTTTTTATATACACTACATACGAGTATATATAATATGTATATGTCATATATGTACGAGTAACCTTCCTACAACGTGATACTTCCGGAACGTGCGTATTTTCTCTACAAATCATAACTGAAGAATCTCCTGTACACGATTAAATATTAAATGTATTCAATATTTATTGATTAAGTATTTCGTATACATGTACTGCAGTACGGTTTCTTCACTCATATCCCCTCTTACATGTAGGTGGCATTATCACCACCAATTTTACAAACTTTCGACGAATTCATTTTTACTGAAAATAAGTTCAGTGTCACTTATAGAAATTGATGCTTTAACCCTAGCCCGATGCTGGAAATTAACTTGTTTGTATTTAAATTTCAAAGTTTTAATTTAAACAAAACTAATAGTCTCTAAATTTATAAATATAAGCCTAAATCTTTTAAACTCATAGTAATTATTTACTCCTTTAGAATAGTAGTCTTTAATGTCAGAATCAGTCAGCCAAAACGAAGTAGCTCAGTTACATTCAAAACCAATATAAGTTTGACCATGGCTAATGAAGTATAGGCGGCAAAGTTTCATTGAGAATTGCATTAATGACATTCTTAAATCATTCCTATAGAGGCAGGATGCAAAACGGCTTTTCAAAATCTGATTACGATCGGTGGTGTGAATGAATATACATCTATGATTCCCTGTTGGACTGCAGAATTCATGGGCCATCCCATCTTCCATGTCAGTACTATAGGCTGGCATGGAGCTATGCAGTCTGCAGATGGTTCTACGTAAATCGGGCCTATAGCCGTACATCCTCGATTTGGCTATGTAATGGCGTAAAGTAAGACGTAAATAAGCGAACCGCGAAAAAGTTGGGGAAATTTTTAGCACCAAAACAGATTGCAAAGATAAAAAAGACAGACAAAAATTCTTAAATCAGTATAAGAAAAACAAATGACTCAATTAAATTCAATCATGTTAAATATGCAGACATTAGCAATTGGTGACCAAAAGTTGCTCTAATGTTTCTTCCAATAAAGATGAAAAAAACTTTATTCTAGAAAGTCGAATTGTATTATAGACGAACTTTTTCAAAATAATATTCGTCACGCTAGTCAATCTTTATAAAATACAAATTTTATGAACTGTCGATTGTTGAATTTGAAGATGGATCAAGTTTAGGTGATATTTCATATGTTACTAATACAAACAACTAATCATACTGAATGATTTTGTTTGATAATAAATTAACTATAAAATTACAAAATAAAATATGAAGTTATTGGCTCTTATACCCGATTTCTTACAACGCGTAGTTTTTCAGACCACGTTGTTGGAGGTTCACCTACATAAACTACATAATATATGGTATGGAATTATATATCTTGTTGTATTTATCTAATACTTGAAAATTGACTTGTACATCCATTCGAGTTTAGCATATGAGTCAATTGGCGCCGGTTTCGATTTTGAAGTGGTAACATTGATTGATTATAAAAATAATTAAACAAAGTGTAATACAATTCCAGGTAACCATTTTATTTTTCGTTTGTTTCATATTATTTTGATCTTTTCTCCTCCGCCGGAAATATCATAATTACACACACGTAACAAAATGAATGGATATAATCATGAAGCATATAGCCTCACTTTTATATATGTGGTATATAAAATTAAGCAATAAATGAATGAATTAACAAATTTTTGTTTAAGATGCATCATTTCTTTCTTGATATATACGAAAAAACGTATGTATGTATCTATATATTAAATATAGCCATGATATCAAAGCGATAAAGAGGTGGGCGCAAAAAAAATGTGTTTCGAAAAGTAAAAGACACAACAATTTTACTACCTACTCACATGTAAATGATTTTTTTTTTCAATGAATGAAAATGTTAAAACTAAACTAAAAAAACACAAAATTAATTTAAATTTATAATTTAAATAACACAAAAACGAGATGAAAATAAAGGAAATTTTCACTAAGGTATCTGAAATTATTGAATTATTGATATTTGAGGTGTAGTCTACGTTCCAATTTTAACTAAAAAGTGTCCAATTAACAGACCTTCACGAAATAAGAAGTAAGCTAATTTAAGTGGAGGTCAAAGTCTGTATATATAAGAATTGTGTTACAGCATTTTTGCTGTATCTCTTGAACATCAAAAGCGCGCAATCAAATGGCTTTACTTGTATTCATCTTAATGGGTCACTCATTCCGTTTTCAACAAAACTCTTACATGAGGTGACCAGTACGCCAATCTTCGATTGCTCCCTGCTCGAAATTCTTCTAGTTCCTTAAGTTCGTCATGTTTTGTTAGAGGTAATTCTCTATTGAATTCTCTTCCATTCAGTAATGGAAACTCTTCCATTCAGTATAAGGAGTTTAAGATCTGCCGAGACGTTTAAATCAAAATTTTTTGAATGGCATGCTAGAATAACAATATAAGTAGTTGAAAGTTAATTGAAAACAGTTTTTTAATATTGCTTCCTCCCTGCTGCTCATCTCATTATAAATGAGCTTGTACTCAAAATTGGATGTGTGTACATGGTGTTGATTATTTTTTTAAACAAGTAAGAAGGTTTTTATGCCTAATGACAGTAAAAATTGTTTACATGTTGCTTCCATATGTGCTTTTCCTTCTTTATTCATATTATAAGCATTAAATAAATAAATAAATAAAATCATTCCTATAGAATTTTATGAAATACTAATACTTGCTTGAAAAACAATTACCAATAAAATCTAGGGATCTGGGTGGTCATTTTGTGGTGCTTCATCACATTTAGTGATAAAAAAATATGATATAATGAAATTTGCGTGGCTTACTGCCGGTTAATCACGAATGAACAACCTAACGTCGTATATTAAAATGAAAGACAACAATATCTTCCACCTCGCAGTCAACATTTTAAACTGTCTGTCTTATTTCATGTTAAAATTCTTTCCAATACTGTTAATTAAGTTGTATTCATATACTTACCACATTATAAAAAATGTATCACTACCTATTCAACCACTTCATACGAAAAATGATATAATTACTTTTGGGGTTATGTAGAAACGTCAATTTATCACTCTAAAATATTCATTTCTCCTTAACATATTTTATTTTCTCTTATAAATTTATTACACAAGGTTGTGTTTGTAGACTCATTTTATTTGTATTATATCACGAAAAGATTCCAACCGTGATATAAAACTATGATAAAGCACCACAAAATGACCACCCTGGTTAGATTGGAAGAATACTTGGCAAAAACATATTGAGGAGAATTGCAATAAAGTATTTACTGGAAATGGAAACGGTATTGCGATAAATCATGGGGCTTGAAACTTAGTGCACTGCCTAATGGCCATACGTTTGCGTATAATCTTCTTTTCCACATATACATGGTAACACAAAGCTATCGGTAGAGTCGGAAGGGAACCTGAGAATCACCTGCAAATGTGTCTTTGTCTATAAACAATATAAGAGCTACGCATAGCACATGCATACTCGAGATAGCGGTGATGCTACTGCCACTACTGATCTTAAAAACAATTTTTCCAGCAGTGAGTGGTCACATAACTGCCAGATGCCCTCGAAAGCTATGTAGTCGAAAGACCTTTAAGGAATATTATTTTGTGTAACCGAAAGTCAATAATAAGTTATTCTAGCCTATTTGAGTAATCGCAAATTTTTAGTTTTGTCGGACAATAGACCAATCGGTGTTTCAACATTAAGGTTTACTAGAAAGCTACTATAGAAACTTAATTATAATAAAAACTTTACTATTATACATTAATTTTCATAGATAAAATTTAACTATTCAAACTATTTAACATAATAAAATAAAATATAACAAATTTTCACTTTAAGAATGATTTTTAAACACTTTGTAAAAATCAAAAATATTATAACTGGTTTCAAACATATTTTATAGTTTCCCTTATAGAAACTATGTCTATTTGTATAGTTATAGTGAAAAATGTTCTACAGGTGCCGGATACTTAATGAATAGATTTCCGTTGCAGTATATTTATAAGGATACGTCTTATCCTCTTTATATGGTCCCACATAAATAATTTATTGTTATTAATATATGTACGTACTCGTATGCTTCAGTAAAAAAAACATGAACATATTCACTTCATTCCCAATTTAGAAAAATACTCCATTTTTGTCAATTTAACAGCAACTTAGAATACTTTTGTATTGTCATCGTTTTATGTATACATCTTAAAAGTTCAGTTTTACTTTGTTTTTGTCTTGTTTAGCCGATAACTTTTGTTTTGATGAAAGAAAAATAATTTTTTACGAATCACTCTATCTATAGCAATGTCAATTGGGTAAACATAATTTATTTTACATAAAGAGATATTTAACCCTTCATGAAATGAGGAGCTGAGATTGATTAAGAATATATTTTATAAATGTTAATATCACCAGTAGAAGGTTATCTTGATGTTACCAAATAAATAGCTTCACTCCTCAATCATTGAATCCGATTTTTGTTGTTAAAGACAAAACAGAAATAAATAAATTAACTGAATTGAATAATATATATTTTTTGCTTCTTTATTTGGTAGAATTCCTATACATATTACTAGTATTGAATTCATGTCTGCAAACAACTTTTCTGCCTTCAACAACGTAAAGAAAATCGCTGATACGATAACACACCAAACAAACAGAACCGAACAATCCGAAATATCTTATATAGGATATGTGTCTCTTATTCAATTTTATGATTCATGTTTATGATGGCCGATGTGCACAATGTACATTTTGTATTATGATTTATGACAACCAATCAATAAAAAATCAATTTAATTAATGTTAAATTCGTTGCTCAAAATAATATTTAAATTAAACATTTATCAATGACACTTTATCTTTTGTTTTTAGTTTTCGTTGTTTTTTGTAACAAATCAATTATTTTTATCAGTTTACTGGCTATTAATTTATTTTACGTATAGAGCACAATAAAACTCTTGAGACGTGAAATAATGCTTAATATTGTTTTTCTTATATTGTCATCTGATTATACAAAATAAAAATATGTAGCGAACAACTTGTAATCTTTATTTGGCAATAGCATTTTTTTTAAAATAATATTATGGTTCATTGATCTGAATTCAGTAGTGTATTTGAAATCTTGTGTATTTTACAAACATACTTATTGAGCATTCGTACTTAAATAAATAAAACACAAATATTATTAAAATTAATATAATATTAATAATTAATATATAATTATAATATATTATTATATAGTGTCCCAATAACCGGATCAGATTTGACATATCGGTTATTTTTTTCTTCTATCATTCTTTCTTTGACAGAAACTCAGTATATTATTTCTAGTTGACAAAATGAGTCGCTTAACGCTTCAAAACAAAAATCGTTTGGGTCGAGACGCATTTCCATCTCGGTGGGTTCGTAAACAAAATCCGGAAAATCCCCAAGGATATGAGGAGAAACCAATGCATCCATTGTGTGGTACTGTTTGATGCGGCTGCAATATTGGGCCATATTTCTTCGAAGATGAAGCCGGCGTGACCGTTAGAGCCAACGGAATCAACTACCTCCACATGTTAACATTTTTTTGTGACCATTCGAAATATGGTCACAGATATTGGTTTGGACGACCTTGGGTGTTACAATAGTGAAACTGCGTCAAAAAATCAATGGTCGCATTATCAGTAGAAATGTTGACTTGAACTGGCCGGCAAGGAGCTGTGATTTGACACCTTTGGAAATAGATCCGCACAGACTCAAAAACGTGCTCGGAAATTGGATCGATCAAATGGAGTACGCAAATAAGCAGGAGGATTGTATTTTCAAACAAAAACATAAATATAATGAACAGTTTTTGTTTTGTAAAACTTTTTACTGAGACACCCTTTATAATGAGGTTTCCAATGTAAGGTTCCATTTTGAATAGCCTGCTAATTGGGCAGTTGTCCATTTTGAAGATATCATCTTTTGACATTTGACAAAATAAAACTACGCCATTACTACCAATGGTACGATATACGCTTCAAAAAAACATTGAAATTGTTAAAATTCAATACAAAAATTGTGAAAATTTTGCTAGTCACAGTTCACAAAACTAAAGCACTTTCTGCTACACGTTATTCACTGTAATTCACGATGTGACTGTTGGTATATGTTATTGATGTGAAGAATCGAAACCGTTTGCGCCGCTCAAGACCAAGTAAGAATATTACTGCTGTAGCCCGTAGTGTTAAAGAAAACTCAGGTCCTCGTCGATCTTTGGAATCAGACATTCAACAAACAACATTACACCGTATTTTGCATAAAAATATAGGTATTAATACTGTAAAAGTTCAGTTAACACAAAAAGTAAAGCCGGTTAATCACTATAATCGTATATTCGCTGACTGGATCCTTCAAACACATCAAAATGATCTGAATTTTCATTAAAAAATCACCGTCGGTGATGAGGCCCATTTTCACTTTGGAGACATCGTTAATAAGCAGAATTGTCGCATTTGAGCTCAAAAAATCCAAGAATGATTGATGAAAAACAACCACCCTCAACGTGAAACGTGTTTGGTGTAGTTTTTGGGCTGATGGTGTGATTGGACCATACTTTTTCGGGTGGGTGCAACTATTACGAGTAATGGATTACGTTACCGAGCTATGATTAATGATTTTTTATGCCCGGAAATGAAAGAAATGGATTTGGATCGACGTTTATTTTCAGCAAGACTGCACAAGCAACAAAACAATCGCAATTTTGCAAGAACAGTTTTCTGACCGTATCATTTTTCGAAGAGGTGATCATAATTGGCCACTGAAATCTTGTGATTTAACACCTCTAGACTTTTTTTGGGCCACGTAAAAGATAAGGGTTATTCCAATGCTCCACAATCGATTCAAGACCTTAAAGATGGAATTCGTGAAATTATCGAGGACATACAGCCGCAAATGTGAGAATTGTTACTCGTTTTTTTAAATATCAAAATGAAACCTCTTATTGGAAAATCCTTTAAGTCAAAAATTGCCAAGAATTATGAGAATTCTTAAAAGTAATTAAACAACTTTTTTATTTTAATAATTAATATAGTAATGTTAATAAATTGTGTTCATCATATGACGAAAGACGTAAGGACTTCTTAGCTGAAAACAAAACTCATAATTCACACTTAAATTTAAAAAACATGTGTTCATACATACAAGCGTTGAATCGTTTTCAGGCATGTGAAATTGATGTGTTCCATTTTCTGTAGCAAAGTATTTTAAAGAAATAGGGAGTAGATCGTATTATTCACAGAACTTAGTAGAGAAGATAAAAAGGAGAAGTTAAACGCAGAGAAAAATTATTGTAAATATTACTTTACTAGCGAAAATGGAACGCAACAATTTCCTTCAAATAATAAAATGTTTTTACAAACCATATTATTCGCCTGTCTTGCCAGATTTTTGTCAAAACCCTTTAGTCAATGTCTGTGTATGATGAGTAGTAGTTGTCACGAAACTGTCCATACTAATCAAAATTGGTTGTAAAATGGAAACAAAATCACAATTTTCACCTCTACTTTAGCATAAGGCAACTAACATTAAACAGGCATGACAATATTAAATTTTCCAATTGCATTGTAGGTTGAGACTGAGTTGGAAATCCAAATATATACGAAAAGTATACACTTAACTCAGTTTTGTAATATATGTATCATAGTTTTTTTCTTATTTATTTCTTTATATCAATTCAATATTTACATATGGTTTCTTTTACGATGTTTGTACGACTTTTGTAATGTTAGGTATATATGTACATATACGTAGTAGGATAACTTGTATTTACCAATCACTACATATATGGTTATCCTACACTCAAATGACAATTACCAATATTTTTACTGGAAATAAATACATTTTTTTATTATTTAGCTTCGTAGGTATAATGAACGTATTTTTTTTTTAAATCAAAGCAGAGATGATTTGTTCACCTACTCTATATGTCCGCAGAGAAATAGAATATGTTTGTATGAAGGAGTGCATCCACTTGTATTTTAATATAATATAATACATTAGCGTTGCTCATCTATTCAAATTCATGTATGTACATATTATGAATGCAATTCCACCTCCGCACTCTCAACAATTAGTAGGTGGTTGTGTTTATTATTAATGTATATATGATTACCTTCGCTTATGTATAAGTATAACGAAATAACTATAAAATAGTTTAATGATAATTTTACACTAAATATAACCACGATGAAAAGGGTTACTTAAGTGCAAAATCATATGTGGGCGAATGTATGTTCAAAATATGGTGAGACAATAGTTACATGAAATAAAATGTATTTCCCAATTTATTTATGATCTATTCGACAAAATAATATGCGCAAAGATTCATTTTTCTGATCTCCGGTTCGAATTTTATTTTTGGATTTAATTACGTTCCGTATGTATATAATATTATATATTCAGCCACACATATTAGAAGATGATAAAACTGAAAAAACAAAAATTAAAATACTTAATTTTTAGCAGGTAGAAAGATAAATTTTCATCTACCTAAATACCAACCATTGTTGGTTTGGGATACAATATCTTTGAACATTAGTTTTTTTTTAGTTTTTTTTTTAAGAAAAGCAAATACACCACCAACACAAGATTTCTATTATTAATGTTATTCATTCATAAATTTTCGAGTTTCTTTTTTCGATCTTTCGTTTTGATCGGTTGTGTTGGTGTATAACAAACTTCATATTATTACTATTAACCCTAGATAAACAGAGGTAAAAGTTATATATATTAACACCTGCTGAGCTTAATCATATTATGATTAAATGGAATAGTATTTCCTTTACGGGGTTTCAGAAATATACATGCTATAATGAAAATAACATATTTAAAAAATTAACCATTTAAACGTGACTTGAAAATTTAAAATTGTTTTGTTTAATTTGAACAAAAAGGTAAATACTACTTCCGTTACAACCGAATTGTGCATTAAATGTGTTTACTCATATTACCGCTCACAGAAGATAGAAACGACATACAATAAAAGACTTTTTTTATTTAGAATTTATGGATTTCCGACTAGACGCCAAAGACGTGAATATAAATATAATTATATTACCACCATATACTTGGAAGAGTTGGCTAATAGTTTAATCATATGTATATTCTAAAGTAAACCCTTGATTTAACGGTGTAAATTTACTAATCAACTAACTTTTAATACTATAAATAAGAATTTGACCTATTAAAATAAATATTTTGCTTCTGTATTAATAGGTTTAGGTTTAGACAGAAAATACTATAATTCACATCATTCCTTTTGTATCATTATGTGTTAATCGTTTCACTAAAAAGACCAACTGCATCTGATCAGGTGTGCCACTCTGAACTTAATATTTGTACTGTGCAATTATGGATTTATGGTGTACGTCGCATTGCAACAATTCAAGCGATTTACAAATGATCAAGATGATTGCTTGAAATATTTACTGTGGCGAAATTGATAATTCAATAATAAATCATTTTAGATTTCAATTTTTTGCACAGGCTAGATAAATATGGAATTCAAGAACAGACCTTTTTCTGCATCGAGTTACAATTTAATACTGTTTCTGGCCTATTTGTGATGAACCTTAATTTTTTATTTTATTTTAAAATTTTAGTGAACGTATTTTAGTGATAAACAATAAATAAATCTTATTAAGAACTTATACATGGGTCCATAATTGCGCCGAGAGAAATCTTAGCAATAATAATAATAATTTATTGATATGATTCTTGGTCGTGATCGGATCTTTAATTACTTAATTAAAAACAATTTTTAATTTAGTTTAATTTAAAACATTTTTATATTTCGCGCCAATTGTGTGACGCATCTTCAGAAAAACAATTACTATTTATATACAATTATTATTAAGAATATAACATATTATAAATTTTTTTAAATAAATAGAATAAATTATTTTGAAATAAATAGAATAAATTAATAAATATAACATTGTTACAAACAGATTAAAAATTAAATGATGTTTATGTCCGAAAATTAAAAATTGAAAATATTATACAATTTTTAATTTTCATTAAACTAAATTAAAAATTGTTTTTAATTAAGTAATTAAAGATCCGATCACGACCAAGAATCATATCAATAATTTATCACGGATCAACAATCAACACAATTTAAATAATAATTTAATAAACTATATTCGCTTTCCAGACAACCTTAGTCTCATTTCACGTAGAAGATGTCCTCAAACTATATGTATAAAAAGCCACCAAATGCAGCGGTTAAAACTACGTCAGTATCAAAACCAAACTTCTTTTTTATGGACTATGAAGAATGGAACAATGCAATGGTCTATCAGTTTAACACGACGATAAAATGAAATAAAAATTTAAAGACAAAATCGATGTTCATGATTTAAAGTTAAACTTCATAAAATTATCAACAACTATACTGTTGGTGTTAATAAAGATGCTTTTAACCCACCTGTTTTTAATTATACCTATATAAACGAAAAGTATTAAGTACATCGTAGATCGTAGTGTGGTCGCTATCCACGAATATATTGTATCTTATGAGTTTATTGTCTTTTCCATTAAATAGCGGCCAGACTCTTTATTCGGGTGATCTTCAAAATTCAACCATTTACAATAAATTTAAAAACAAAACTACTTATAAATTATGTGGCGAAAAAAACTCACTTCTTTAAAATATTTAAAAAAAATATTATTCAGTTATAAATTTAGTCCATATTTAATTTTTCAAATAAAACTTTGAATCTATAAATATCACTATATAAACAGCGTTTTTAATAACTCAGTATTAATATATGATGATGATTTTAAAACCGCAACCAACATTCAATAATATAATAAAATTTTTCTCCCAAATGCTGCTCTTGGGCAGCCACAAAACTAATCGTACGGCTGGAAAGCAATGGCTTAACAATCAATGTATATTATAACAAGCAAAAACTCTCTCAAATAAAATCCACTTGTAAAGCGGCCGATTTCCGATGTTTAGGAATTAGTTAAGTTTTCTAGTCTTTAGAGCGGAGACATATTGGTTAATTATTTCGGTTCGTTCTTGAAAGATTACGTTTACAATCTCAGTCTGAAACTGAATAGCTATAATTGTAAAATTCTCAGTCAGTTCTCGTTAGTTGTAAAATTCTAATAATATAGTCAGTTGTAATATTCTCAATATCAGGCTCAAACTGAACAGTTAGTTTTCTCATAGATGCTATATTAAGTATAGTAATAACTTTGATGTTTGCTAATACACTTTGTCAATATTAATAATTGGAAAAGTATTTTCTATAATTTAACAAAAAATTAACTGGTTAGAGAGTTATTAAGAATAAAGTCAACAGAATATACTATTAAGATATTCTCTTAAAAAAATATGTTAACATAAAATCTCGTAGCTAAGAGTTCGTTAATAGAATTAACGTCCGAAAAGCATGATAATGTTGTCCCTCAATATTTCCTTAAGTTCATTTCAGTCATTCATATATGACAAGACAATAAGGTTAATCAGATGATAACTCTGACCTTTCGTGATTAGCAAGATTAACGTTTGTAAACAATTTCCATGTATGCAAATAAATTATTAATTAAAGTGAAATAAAATGTATGATTAAAACAAAAGTTAAAAGAAATATGAATCCGACACGAAGTTTAGTTTGAAAAGTCTTAAGAATAATTTTGTAACCTACATGGATAGTACAAAATGAAAAATGATAAAGTATTGTATAAGTATCCAAATTGAATGGAATTTTGATAATCATCAATAAATGTGTCTGATATTATATACTTCATATATATATATATATATATATATATATATATATATATATATATATATATATATATATATATATATATATATATATATATATATATATATATATATATATATATATATATATAAACAAGTATCTAATTATATGAACTTCATAAAACTGTTATGTAAATTTTGAATGAATATTTTTCATTAATAAAATATCATTGTATCACACCTATATACATTGAAGTGAAACAACGATCAGCCGTGAATGATCTGTTTGTATTTTTGAAATAATCTGTATATATATAAATGCAATACAATATATAAATATAGTAAATAAAATCGTACATAAAAGCTGACAATCTAAAAGGTGTGGTATTTGACCAAAACAAAAACCCATTTGATAGTCAAATGAATTATCTAAACAAACTACATATAATAAAAACTGTCCACCATTTAGTTTCTATATCAATATATAAATGGATATATATGGATATATATATATATATATATATATATATATATATATATATATATATATATATATATATATATATACATATATATATATATATATATATATATATATATATATATATATATATATATATATATATATATATATATATATATATATATATATATATATGCCATCAATTCAATTTGTTTAAAACCAATATGTTTTTTGTCACTTTATAATAAAACTATGTATGTATAAAAGTATGTACGTTAATATACAAGAATTAAAAAGGTGGATTTTTAATTTTGTTTTTAGTTTTTGTTATAATTTATTCAATTTTGATGATGGTAATGATGATGATGGTGCATGATGATCACAAAATGTATAATATATAACAAAAAATATTATATGTGGGTGTTATATAGAGATGATATGTAACAATACAACAATAGGATATGTATATACATATGTATGATTTCAAAATAAACGAAGGGTTCGAAGTCTCAGCCGCGCGCATATAATATATTCAAACACGTTGTAAAATATAATATTTATATGAGACAATTTAACATTAATTTTTTTTATTATTGGTTAAGACACACGAGAGAAAGACATATTTAAATTTTATACAATATGTATTCGTAATTCGTATTTGAGTTTTGAGAAATATAAATTTATATACATGTAGGTTGATATATAGACATAATGACTGTAGGTTGGCCCGCTTTACGTACGTATTCGTAAAAAATATATGCGCGTATATTAAAAATTGTACGTCCATATATTTTACAATGCTATTATGTAGTACTTAATGAAGTGTAGAGTTAAAATGCAGAAAACGTCGCTTGTTCTCATGCGGTTAAAAATGTTGCATTACGATACAATTATTGTATATACTCAACCAAAGCCGCACATTATTTAAAATGACAATTAAAACGAAAAACTAAAATGTTATATTCACTATAGCCGAGTTCTGATTAAAAACATGTAGTCCTTGAATTCTAATTAACTTTTATTTAAATGAACCTTAAATTAATAACAAAAATCGCCCACCCCCACAAAATAAATTTGTTTATCCGGTTTTCATACATTCGTATATATATATATATATATATATATATATATATATATATATATATATATATATATATAAACATATATATATATATATATATATATATATATATATATATATATATATATATATATATATATATATATATGTATATATATATATATATATATATATATATATATATATATATATATATATATATATATATATATATATATATATATATATATATATATATATATATGTGGTCTATAGAATTTACCTTATATTCAACATCTTTGAAAATATATAAATTCACGACTTATAACTCATTAAGCTACACTAGATTCTTTAATATTTAAATTTATATATTACATATATAGATAATTTTTTGGAGAAATATCTTTTTAATTATTTCCACACTTATATATAACACTGCCTTTAGTTCCAGAGAAAACTGTCAGATTTTAAATTCCATTTTACCGAATATTTTTTTGTTTATATATAAACGTTTTGTTTTAGCGATTCACATTTTAAATATGAATATTATTTGCACAAAAATCACAAACACAGATCACAAAACAAAAATGTCAATATTATAAATTAATTTAATCAAATGATGTTAATGCATGAGTAAACCAGAAACCCTACTCAAAGTAAAACTTCAAGTAAAAATATTCGATCGTATATATAATTTATTGTATTTCTTCTCAGACAGTCCGACACGATTGAATTTTGTTTGAAAACTGAACATAAACAAGCACGATATAAAAGAAAATACAAAAACCATAACAAAAAATTATGTGTTCGTATTCTATCTATCACATCTTACCTACCTACGATCTCGTTACAATGACAACAATGAGTTGACTGATTTGGTTGGATAATATAAAAATCAATGGAATGTATTAGTATATAAAAAGTAAATAGTTTAGTAAAACACCGGTTGGATGATGATCATATTTATAATTTAAATGATGTGCTACCGGAGAAAAATTACATATATGCTAATTTTCTAACTTGTCTTAACTTTAATTTTTGGTCAAGTAAACGGTAACAAGATAATATAAACGAAACAAGTAGATTTCCAAACTAAAGTCGGAATATGTTCTTGACAATTTTTAACGAAAAGTAAAGCAAAACTTTTAATTGTAGATAAGAGCGAGGGTTGATTAACTTTAGTATACGATCATTCACAATTAAAACCCGAAACACAATTGGGGTTTTAATTGTCTAAATGCTGATAATAAACGTTGTACACACACATATATATATATATATATATATATATATATATATATATATATATATATATATATATATATATATATATATATATATATATATATATATATATATTTAAATATATATATATATATATATATATATATATATATATATATATATATATATATACATATATATATATATATATATATATATATAAATATATATATATATATATATTTATATATATATATATATATATATATATATATATATATATATATATATATATATATATATATATATATATACATATATCGCTCAAAAAAGATAAAGGTAAAATTAACTGAAAACAAATGTAAATTCAACAAAAAATGACGTTCGAATTGAGCCAAAGTAGCGCTATGTCTATATTACTATTTTGAATTTGTTGATTTTACTTAAAATTAAGTTAATTCAACTTATCTAAATTCATCATAAAAAATAACATAGAAGCTTGTGAATTTTACCAATAAGTACATTAAATTAACAAAAAGCAATGTTAATTTAACATGTCTAAATCCAACTAAATAATGAAAAGAGCTATGTTATTTTTACTATTAAGGATATTAATTTTACATAAAACAATGTACGTTTAACTATTCAAAATTAACATATACTATTATATAGGTTGGTTCAAATTTTACATGCCTTGATTTAACAAGTGATAAGTAAAGTTAACAATAATATTTCAAATCAAGTTTAAAACAGTGTCAAATATGAAAAGTATTATTAACATAAAAAAGTTAAATTAACTTCCGTAATATGTTAGCTCAACAGATCTCATGATTGAAACAAACTCATATATAGTTGATTTAACGACTAACTAAATTTATTGAAATGTAAGATTAACGCATAGATTATAGTAGATAAGTATATATATATATATATATATATATATATATATATATATATATATATATATATATATATATATGTATATATATATATATATATATATATATATATATATATATATATAATATATATATATATATATATATATATATATATATATATATATATATATATATATATATATATATATATATATATATATATATTAAACCCTGTGCTTGGGGGTAAACATGTTTCGTAAATATTTCGAACGAAACATGAGATCCATAGAATACCACCACAGTATCCAGAGCTTGTCGTAGGAGGCGACTAAATCTGGTTGGATCGCTGGGCTGACGACCCGCATCCGTAAAAACTAATTACAGTTAAAAATGTCAACAAAACCAAAAAATCGGATACCGCCTAAATAACAATGACCCCCCGCTTAAGCACCCGGATACGAGATTGAGGATCAGCACGTGGAATGTGCAGTCACTAAAAACTGGCGCGTTGGACGGCCTTATCACATGTGTGATGGAGTATCGGCTGGAACTCGTAGCGCTCCAAGAAACTCGATGGCCTAAAAGTGGAGTTCGTGTGTCCCAAGGCTATACGTTGCTACACAGTGGAGATGACTTCGGAAATCTTGGAGTTGGTTTTCTCATTGGGTCGCAGGTAAAAAGGCTGTGTTGGACTTCCAGGCAGTCGATAATCGAATGTGTAAGCTACGCTTGCACATGAGATTAGCCAACCTGTCAATTGTTTGTGTACATGCGCCCACAGATGTAAGTCAACCCCAGGATAAAGACTCATTTTACAATAATCTGGATAATCTGATGGGTTCTATACCTGAACACGATATCAGATTGATGATTGATGACTTTAATGCTAGAGCTGGCAGAAATCAGACCGACTTATGTAATAACATAGGTCCGTACTTCTGACACGAAACTGCGACTCATTTTTGATATCTGTGTGATTGGATTAAATGGCAACGGAGTGAAAGAGATACTTGATCCATTGGAACAGTTTTCAGCTTCCGTTGGTCTCAAAATCAATGAGTCCAAAACCAAATATCTGATCTCTGGTTTTCGAGACCAAGACGCATGTGATTTCAGTAGTGGCAACCACACGTTTAAAGGAGTGATGAGATTCAAGTATCTTGGATCTCTCATTACTCACGATAATAGTGTGGGAGAGGATATCAAGGTTCGCCTTGCCGCTGGCAATCGGGATTTGTATCCTCTACGTCCACTGCTGAAATCAAAATATCTTGCAAATACGGATAAGCTGAAGCTGTACAGAGTGTTGATCAGACCCGTATTCATGTATGGATGTGAGAGTTGGACCTTGACGGATGAGTTAGAAAGATGGCTTCTAACATTCGAGAGAAAAATCATGCGTGTGAGTGATATATCGCCCAAAACGCGACGTTGATAGCACGCACATACCGAGTTCTATTCAATCACGAGATCAGGAATTTAATGCAAATTCCTGATATCGTGCATGAAATCAAAGGACAGCGAGTACGCTGGCTCGGTCACGTTCTGCGTGCTGATCCGAAACGAATGATACAGCAATCTTCGAAGGGAGAATCGCCTTTCGGTAGGCGAAGAGGTCGCTGTCGGCGACGATGGCTCCACGGCGTAGAGAGCGATCTGGCATCTTCTGGTTACTTGCAACAGTATGAAGAGCTGGCTCGTGATCGAGACTGTTGGAGTCAGATTGTTGACACGGTACGGGCCAACACAATGGCCTGTATAAACCGGGAAAAAAAAAAAAAAAAAAAATATATATATATATATATATATATAAGTAGTAGGGTTTACGCCAAGCTTTCCTTCATAACACATACCTATCATAAAGTTTACACTACCAAACACAAAACATCATAGAAATATATTATATTATTATTATATATTTCTATGGTACATTCTACGTATATAGTATTATATATTTCAATGCAAAACATCCAGACGGTGAACTTTTTCTGGGTTATTTAATGTGGAACAAATAATGATTGAATGCTCACAAATATACAGACCACAGAGATGTCCATTGAGGAATCCATCTTAATATTCGGAAGGGTAACTTATACTTATACTTATATTTAAGACTACCAAACAAATAAATACATCTGAGTAAAATGATGGTAAGATACAGTCGAAATTTTGTGTTAAAGATATACAAACAGATATAAGAACATTCAGCATGATGTTAATAACATATATATATATATATATATATATATATATATATATATATATATATATATATATATATATATATATATATATATATATATATATATATATATATATATATATATAGTATCCAATTAACAAGTCTCGTAGTATAAAAACGATACAGTACCTATGGGTATACGAATTATTTTATAGAAAACGCATTCCACAAGCCAAGTAGAACGTAGAGAACTAGTATCGTTTGATATTGAAGCTGAAGGGTGTGAGTCAGCTTCAATGATGTTTGACGAACCAGCAGAAAAAACTTGAGTTAACAGTCAAGCAGATCGAGTGGCTCAAGCGTGAGTCGAATTAGATCGGGACATTTAAAGATCTTAACATTTAAAGATTTAGAAGAATCGCTTCTAAATGAGATTATGAGTATATATACAGTTTATATAGATGTATAGATGACTCTGCAAAAAGTTAAAGTTGGTTAGATCTTCAAAAACTCTTTTGCTAAACTACTATTGGAAGGAACTGTAAATGATAGTATTAGAGCAATGAAATCTTTGACAACGTAAACAAGTTTTATAAAATTCCCACAACAAGAGGTTATATAAAGAAAATTAGAACTCACGTATATGAATTATTCGCCATGATAAACGAAAGTGATCTGAATTTTATAACACAATAAATATAAACTTTGATAGTGAAACAAATGTATTTCATGGAATTGGTTCTGCATCTTTGACAACGATGGGTAGTTTCAACACCGTAGTTGAAATAGATCACGATTGTTTTACTACACCGTTTTACATCGTTTCCGATAAGTTGTTACATTGCGATATAATCATGAGTTATGGAAACAGAGTTATATAACTATGTGAAGAAGACAAAAAACTTTAATTTAAATAATCCGAATACCAAACCCACCGAGTTCAGACATTGCCATGAAAATCATATTGTCTGACGAAACACCAATTTTCCTTGGGGGAAAGAAGATGGGGAATAATAAAACCCAATGAATGATCAATATCGCAAATTAAATAATGTGATCATACGAGTTATATATTCCCGATGGCATTAATTAAAGACCAAATCGATGAATTGCTAGTGATAATTTTTCACAACCCTTGATCTGCGCAATGGCTTCTTTCATATACCCCCCCAGAATAGTTCATAATATATGCTTTGTTTGTCACACAAATCAATCAATATGAGTTTCTCTGTGTTCTTTGGTTTACTGTTGTATATTTTAGTGACATATCAATAATATATTTTAAAAATTATGCAAGATAAAATTCGTATATGTATATAAATATAACTCGACTTGATCGTATACCAGCGACAATGAAGAAGAGGCGCTATAGAGTAGCTTAAAATAATTTTAAAAAATTTGCCTACAGTTTGATAATAAAATTGGTTAAATCCCATTGGTTAAACGGTAACGCGGATGTTTCCGTTTTAGATTGTGGAAAATCAAGATAAGATACTGCCTCGCAGGTGGCTTCACTGTACTATCTTAGATCTCGTATTCCAAATATTTTACAATGGTGAAGACTAATTGGGATTTAACGAATTTAATAATCAGTCTGTAGGCAAATTTTCAAAATTATTCTAAGCCACTCTATAGTGCCTCTTCTTCATTGTCGCAGGTACGATCAAGTCGAGTTATAATCTTATCCATAATCATTTAGTAAACTGTTACAATCATATCAAGAATCATTTAGCAAACTGAAGGATGCACTGACTAAGATGCCATTGTTGCCGTTCTATTGAATGACGGTGTTCACAGGATTCCACTCAGATGCCAGAGTAAGATTGGATTAACCGTTATACTATTTTAAGTACACGTGGAAGATAAAAATATGCATGCAATTTTCTACTACAGTCGAAAAGTTACATCCGAAGATAAGTACAGCTTTAAGGTGGATGTTTTGACAATCGTTTCCGCTCTAAAAATATTCCGAGATTGTGCGGCTTTCAAAAGTACCATGGAATGAAGGTATTCCATTTTATTACAGACTGAGCTCCTGCAAGATTTAATGCGTTATCCAAAGATTCAATAGTGATGCTAACATCAAAGAATGTCATTATTAGAATCAGAGTTGCTCAAAAAATTATGAAACCCAAGTAAAAAATGGGAAGGAGACACAAGTTTCATATGTACATAGTTTGTTTTCATTCATCACTCAACCGTTCTAAGCGATTTATAAAATAGTGCATTTCAATTTCTGTGTCTTGTGATTTCAAATAAATATAAGTGTAATCATAATTACTATGGAGAAAGATCGTCCTCATTGGTGGCATCTAAGAAAAATTACTGTGTTGTGGACATTTTGTTTCAGATTTGGAAATAAATTGATATCAGCTTTCTAACATTCATTATTACGGAAAAAATAATTTAAAATATTATTCAAACTATCTTCTATATTAATTTTAAACCATATTTATATAAATAATTTATTAAAATTACGTTTTACATTCGAAAAATTTAAAGTTTATATGAATATTCATTTTATTTTTTATTTAATAAATTTTTAATTCATATTAAGTTATATTACAATTACAAATTAATACAAATTATTTTGTTGTTTCTAAACCATTAAAATTTGTAGTTTTATTTAATTAACCCGCTTGGGTATAACAAAATTCGACGTTTTCGTCAAATATCGAAGTTAAAACTTATATTTAGTTTCGACTTTTACATAGTTTTGCTTTCGAATTAGAATAAGATTTCGTATGAAACGTGTCGCGATAAGTCAAATCTGACGAAACTCAATATAGTAAAACTGTGCTTGTGTATGTGTGTTCAAATGTCAAAAATAAATTTGTCGGGAATATTTTTGTGCATGTATATGTGAAACGTCAAATTCAAATTCGATATTTGACGCAAAAGTCGAATTTTGTTATACTTGGGAACTCACAAAACCCGAATACAATAGAAATACAATATTGGTATTGGTGTGTATATGTATACACGTTATATAAAAAATTTTACTACGTAGTTTAAATTAAAATCTACCAATTGTTAGTTCATTGTGAAATTAATTTGGTTGTTTTAGTTTTAAAGTTTCTGTTTTATTTTGGAAAGATTTTTTGTGTTTTAGTGATTGTTTGTGATATGGGGTAATTAATGGACGATCGACGCCATTTATCATTTTTATGTTATTTAAATTTTGCTTACGGATGCTCGACGCCATTTATCAGTTATATGTTATTTAAATTTTGCTTACGGACGCTCGACGCCATTTAATAATTTTTTGAACTTAAAATTTTGTTTATGATCGCTTGACGCCATATTATTTACCAAAAAGCGAACAAAATTTAATGAAAGAATTTGAAAATTTAAGAAACAATCGGTTAAATGTAATAAAAAATTCAGTTTACCTTTTAATGAATTGGACCTATTTACACAATTCGACACAAATCGAACTGCAGATCACGAGTCATTAAACAGTTGGCAATTATAACAAATTTTGTGGAATTTCCATATTTTAATTTAATTTAATTGTTCAGAAATCCATAATAATGAAAAAGGAGGAATATAATTTAAAAAAAAAATCATAAGTAGGAACTTGAAAACTATGTTTACGTTTCAGAAGTTCACATTTAATGGTCGACAAGGAAATTTAAGCGCTATAAATTTTAATTTGAAAAAAATTGTGAGAGGTAAAGGTTTGTCGCACAAATTTGATAATGAATATTTAATCATTTTTGTATTTTATAATTTTAGATTGTACTTTAGAGAATTACAATCTTTAGAGAGTTTCCACTCAAGGAGAATTTAAACAAATCGCTACGAAATATTTTTATTATTTAAAAGATAATCGGAAAAAAAATATAGAAGCCTGAAATTAACTACTAGTTTTAATAACAATTTTTTAATTTATAAATAGATTTTAACTTTAAATTTTTACTAGATTTAAATACCAATCACAATCTCCTGTGATACTTGATATATTAAACAATACAAATTTTGAATTTTTTAATAATGAAACATTCTGTAATTTGCGATACAAGCAAACAGTATAGTATGTATATAAATATTATGTAGATTTACTAAATTTAATTATATTTTGAATTTATTTTAAATAATTTACTTAACAATTAAATTACGAATTAGAATTTTCTATAAGTAACTATTTAAATAAAAATATATATTTATGTATTTGGTCATTAAAATAAAAATATAATTATATTTTATTAATAAAGTATGCTTTTGAATAACCCGCCAAATTTCAAGCTTGACATTTACACAGATCCACATAAAATGTATTTCCACCAAAATAATTTATTCACACATACATTTACATATTTCTTATATTGTGAGTTCCCACTATTTGCGACACAGTAGCATATGTTTTCTTATAATAATTCGTAACTCAGACAGAGGTAAACCCAGAACTAAGTTATGGAAATCTTACGAAATATTGTAAAAAAGTTTGATTTAAAAATACTTGGGTATGATAACTATACATGTAATATATTGTTTTGCTTAAGTATAGTTCAAGATATATTCGATCTTGCCATGTTCAGTGTAATTTTAGCATAAGAAAAACTGAAGAATTTGTAAAATAAGTTATGTAATTAGAAACTACATTAACTGCATCCTTAGAAATCGAAAATAGGGAAATTAAGATGGACAACTCAATCCAGTTTCGAAAGTTGAGACCACTTGTACGTTATCATCTACATGATTAAAAATTTTCTAAATATGTATATCAACTTAAGAGAGATCACTTAATCTAATACGTTCGCAATTTGACTGTAAATGCGTAAGGACTAAGTTGTGACCTTTAGCCCCTAAAAGATTGGAAAAATTACAAATTTACAAACAAGAAACAACCAGACAATGTTTGGAATCAAAAAAAGAAGCGAGATAAAAGAAAATGAAGTACCTCATGAAAACAAGGGCAATTTTAAAAGTTAAAAAAGATCCAATAACCAAATAACAGTGTAAAATAAATTTTGTATTTTATACCATCCAAAACATATGTCTACCTACAATATCTAACATCTTGACGTTTATTTTTATTAATTATTCGTGATGTAAATTTATTGTAAATTGTTGGTTAATTTAAAATTTAAAAACAAATCAATTAACTTAAAAATTAATTAAGATACAAAGTGACTCTAAATACTGCTACTTAAATACTTAAATTATACACAAAATTAAAATGAGTAAATTATTGAAATTGTCGGTACGAAATAGTCGAAATATTTTTAGGTTAGAATTTAAAAATTTTAGTTTTTTTTAATATATAACAATTTGAAATATAGAATTTTAGGTATTAATCAAAACAAACGATATTATGCAAGTGATAATCAAACCAAACAATCAGAGGAAGAGAAAGAACTCAATGAACCGATCAAGTATTTTGGTTCTGGTGCAGCTTCATGGAAAGCGAAAAGTACACGGATGGGTCAAATTGAAACCGAAACAATATGGTTTCAGCCTTATGTTGTGACCGCTAGTATTGCAATATTTTTATTATATTTTTGCTGGTTACGTGAAGAAAGCGACATCGATGGAAACTTTACAAAAAATTTATTTGATCAAGTTGATGGCTTGGAACAAACTCAGTTAATTTTAGCATACAAATATAATCGGGACAATGGTATCGATGTATCAGAAATCGAAAAACGATTAAAAGAATTAGGAATATCTGCTGAATCAATTGAATTGAAATAAAGATAATTTGTTGTTATTTTGAATAGTAAATTGTATTGTCAGATGTGATCCAAGTTCAAGATTTAGAATGAAAATGTAGTTTATTTTCTTAATTTTGGTAGTACTGTTCCTAAAATGACAGATTAATTTTTTACGAAGAGTGTTTGGTTGATTTGTGTGAACAATTCAACTCAAAATTTATAATAAAATATATCAATGATTAATTTAAATAATAAAACAACAATTAGTTAACACAATTATGTATTGTTTACAATGTCTTATACCGGTGTTATTAATACCAAAACCAACAAATCCAGCTCTAATGCAGACCCACGTCATGTTTATCGTACTGTATCTGATTGGATTTTTTCTTGAGCGTAAACCATGCACAATCTGTAGTTTGGTATTTTTAACTGCCGTGTTCCTGATATGTTATAGTGGCGTTGGAAATTGTTTATTTTGGGGTAATTGTGATGGCCACTTGTGCGATAACGGATAAAATTGATTGAGTAGTCGCGCTTGCTAAAATTAAGTTTAGAAAGTTAACCCTCTCCGAATAAACTATAAATAAAAAAAGCAGTTACATAGAAAATCCACTTATGAAATACTCTATCCTTTTTATAATATTTAAGTTTTATTATTTAAATTTTAATTACAAAATACAGACCATTTAATTTTGGTTTTAAATTAAATCTTAGAACATGATGGAAGTTCAACAACCTGCATTACCGACCATTCGAATTTACATTTTTTATTATTTTAAATTTTTTGTAAATATTTATTTATTATAATTATTTGTTTGCAACTATTATTATTATCATACTGTTAGAAATATAAAACAAAAAATAATTTACTTAGATAAAAAAAATTGTGTTGAGCCAAAGTTCGAATAAAAAAAACTTGTGATTTTAAAACTATGTAAATAAAATAACAAATTGAAATGTTTAGTTTTTAATTTAATTATAAAATTAAATGAATTAAAATTATAAACTGTTTATCTTTAATTTCGACGACGGCGTACACGCGATATTCGCCAAGAGTTTGGTTCCTCGTATTTGTTGTAAAGTGGTTCCAATCGTTGATTCTTTTTGAACTTGCTAAGTTTAGTTGGATCTGAAAAGCGAAAGAATGATGGTGCAAATTCCACCAACCATTTTGGGTCGATCGCAGTTACTTCGCGCATATATTCTTTAGTAGTTTGTACTAATTCATGATACACTACCCACTCCGGCTGTCGATTGAATAACGCTGACGAAGGATGAATATAAACAACTTGACTGTCGACAAGTGTACGATATCCTTCTTGAGGATCCTTTTTCGCTGCATTTCGGAAGAAACCTGAACATATAGTTTTTTGAACCCGGACAGTATTTTTTGCGGCTGATACTACATCTAATTTATGTCGATCCATAATACCAAGTAGCTGTTTACGAACATCTTGAGCTCGTTTTAATGTTCGAATCTGCACAAAATTTTCATAACACCAAGCATTAGAAAATTTATTATTTTTCCATGAGTTATAGACGGCTAACAATGTCAAGTGATCACCTTCCATTTGGTTGAATTTAGCTTTTTTTTGGTCAGCAACCGATTGTTTATCTTTCGGTCGATAAAACACGTTTTGTACACTCAACATTGAAACAATTGTTAAAATTTCATCAGAACATTGAAGGGCAACAGACATAATAAGCATTTTCGAAAGATTCGGTTCCAATGGAAATTCGGCCATTCGCCGACCGAGTCTTGTAAGTAAACCTTCATCATCAAGGGCTGACAATGAATGAAGGGTTTCCAGTGCCATAACCAAAGATTCAACTGGTGGGGCATCCATGAAATCAAAATGAAGTAAATCATTAATTCCCATAGTTTTCAGCTGCAGTACAGTTGTAGCCAAGTTAGTTCGCTGAATTTCAGGCACGGGTGTTGGTAACATTTCATCACGATATGCTCGTTCGGTATATAATCGATACGTTTTTCCTGGTCCCGTTCGTCCGGCACGTCCAGCACGTTGCTTAGCTGCAGCCTGTGAAATAGGTGTAACGACGAGCGAATCCATTCCTGTTTTTGAATTGTAAACCTTTTGTTTGACAAAACCCGGATCTACCACATAGTAAATTCCATCGATGGTCAATGAGGTTTCGGCAATATTTGTAGCGATAACAACCTTACGACTTCCAGGAGGAGCTGGTTCAAAAATCCTTGTTTGCATTTCTGATGGCAAAGCGGAATAAACAGGCAAAATAATTAATTCTGGGACATCTGGTCCTAGAGATTTCATTCGCTCATATAAAATTTCACAAGCCGTGTCAATTTCTTCCTGACCTGTTAAAAATAGTAAAATATCTCCAGGTGGCTCACGTAAATGAATTTGCATAACAGTAATAAGACTAGCATCCAAATAATCGGTTTCTGGTTCTTTTGTGTAGAGAATTTCAACTGGAAAGGTTCTACCAGGGATTGTGAAAATTGGTGCTTCGAAGAAATACTGTGAAAATTTAACGGCATCCAATGTAGCTGAAGTGACGATTAATTTTAACTCAGGTCGCTTTTGTACGGCCTGTTTTAGTAATCCAAATAGGACATCTGTATGAATTGTCCGCTCGTGAGCTTCATCCAACATTATAACGGCGTAAGATTTAAGATCTAAATCCATCAAACACTCTCGTAACAACATACCGTCTGTCATATATTTTATTACGGTTTCCGGAGAAGTACAATCTTCAAAACGTATTGTATATCCGACTTCTTGCCCCAAACGACATCCAAATTCTTCTGCTACACGTTTTGCTACGGACATGGCGGCCACTCGTCGAGGTTGCGTACAAGCAATCTTACCTCTTGCTATAAATCCACTTTCAGCTAAGTACTGAGTTATCTGAGTGGTTTTACCTGAGCCAGTCTCTCCAATTACAATTAATATTTGATTATCTGTAACGGCCTTAATCAAGGCATCTCGAAGTTTATAAATCGGTAAACTTTTTCTTTGCTCAATCAAACTCATATCCGTCTTTTTACCAAACGAAGATTTTTTACCGCCAATAACGTGCTTTTTCCATTCTGGTACATCTTGTGTACTTAGCCCTATTCCACGAACGTTGGCTGCTAATGTCCGTGAGTCTTCCTCTGGCAGTGGATCAATCCAATTCTTATTTAAACTTGTCGGAATTGTATCCATTTCTTGTTCTCTTTGTAACATTTTTTGTTCACGCCGTTCCTTAGCTAAAGCAGATTGCATCATAGCAGCTTGTGCTAATGAACCATCCGGATTTTTTACAATACGAACGGGTGAAAGGTCATGAAGTGCTCTGCCATGGCCTTGAAGAAAGGGTGGTTCTTCTTCTACGATTTCAATTTCAATATCAGCTTCATCGTCCTCATCTTTTGGTAACAATCCGGTTTCCTCATCGAAATCGGGCAGTTCACTGCGATCAATCACACCTGACGATATCATTTGCTTGATTTCCCATCTTTCGGGTGACGAAATTTTTGTTACCCTTTTTCGAGTTGGTTCCTCTTCCCCATCCAAATTACCACCTTGGAGTTGTAACATCGATGTTCCACTAATAGGACGATCGGGATTACGACTGGACATTTCATCGGCATTTAAATGAGCATGTGAAGCGGGATTTAAATCATCCCCAGTAACTTGATCTACGTCTTTCATTGAAAGCGAAACCTTTTGCCCTGTGATCGAGATTACTTTCACTTTCACGTTGTTGCCTCGTGATACCACATCTGTTACATTAGTAACACGTCCCTCAGCTCTTAATTGTGATATATGAACCAATCCTTCCCATCTCTTTTTTAATCCCATTATTTGAACGAAACATCCAAATTGAACAATATTTACAATTTTTCCATTGTAAATTTTTCCCGGATCTGGATCATCATGTAATGGTGAAACACTTCGATGTTCACGTGAAGCGCTTTGTCGGCGATTCCTGTCGCGTGACCTACTTTTTCTTTCACATGATCTACTTCTTCGTTCGCGTGATTTACTTTTGCGATTACCGCGAGAACGACTTCTACGATTTCTTGAACGGGAGCGACGTTTTCTCTCTAGTGATCGACTTCGATACCGTCTATGTTCTTTCGATCGGCTTGCAGATCTTCGACGCCGATCTCTAGATCTACTCTTTCGCTTTCGCTCTTTCGATCTACTTCGCTCGCGACTTTTTCTTCTGTCACGGTCTCGACTTTTTCGACGATCTCTGGACCGACTTCGTCGAACCTTATCCTTTTCTTTTTTATCAATTTTTTCTATTTGTTTTATTTTTGATGATTTCGAAGGTGCCAATGCTTCCAGTTCAGCAAATGCATCATCCACCTCATTGCTAACTTCAACAATTTTCTTCTTGTGCTTTTTTTTTTTATCTCCATCCGAATCCTCATCGGAGAAATCACGTGATTTATTAGGAATCGCTAAGCCCGGAAATTTAAACGCCAACGATTCCTTTTCATTTTCGCTCATAAATTTTTCGGTGGAGATCGACTCATCAGGAGGTTTCATCAGCTGTATTATTCTCAATAAATTTGATATAAACGAATCTGAAAATTCGGCACCATTTTCTAATAGTTTTTGTTTGAATCCCGATAAGGTGGGGTTATTTTCGGCTATATCTATTATAAACTCCGCTAAAATATAGAAATTATGATTTTTATATATAGAAAGCAATGGCTTTAATAATTACTGACTTACCCAAATCTTTATCGTTTATGCCCAAATGATTATCTAATTCCGTACATATCTTCGATACTAATGATAAATGTTCCAATTTCTTTAATTCTTCCATAGTTATTTTATTAAAACTTAATGTTTATTCAACAACAAAACTAAAACGTTTTGTAAGTATTTGACATTTTGTTTTTTTCTGTAGTACAAATCTTTGACAAGACAACTGTCAAATATAAATAGTATAAATTTAAAAGGTATAAATAATCGAAAAAATAACTTCATCTAGATACAACTGAAACCGATCCAATCTAGTTTTGATTTCTTCCAATGAAGAATTTCTTCAGTGGAGTTGAATCGCGGGCATAAGCAGTGTCTATACGTATTTACGTTTTACTTAAAATTAAAACTATGGCATATGTGTGGGTAAATGGTAGAAACGAACAAACGTATGAGAATGCTCATTTTACGCGATTTTCATCTTTTCAATTGTTATTAAACAGGCGCCAAAACTAATTACCCGTTCCCCAGAACATGAAATATGATTATTATCCATTTTAACTAATATGGTTTAGTTTTTGAATCGTGAATTCAAAAATAAAACGAAATGAAACCATATTAATTTATTAAAACAAACTGACAAATAAACAATATAAGCAGTCATAAACCAAATATTAAAACAAAAATCGACGTTAACAAATTAAAAACCAACCAATGTAGTGGTACAAAAGTGATTTGGTATGATATTGTCAATTTTAACTTACCGATATTAATATGATTCCGAGATATTTTGATCATCAAATGATTTTACAATACATATTTTGAAATTCATAAAACATAAAATCAAATATTTTTTAGGATAAATATTTTTTACAATAATATATACATATATATACAATAATATATATATATAAAATATATACATACATATTCAAAACCATTTGCGTAAATTAATTGATGTATTTGCATACAGTTAACAGAATAATATAAATATTTTTATTGTTTAATGGTCAGTAATAATGTCATTAACTCATTACTTTTTGATAATGACATTAATACTGGTCGTGTAATGCGAAGTATTGAGATGTTCGGTAATGATGAAAATTCAGATTTTCTGATTTTGCTACATCATTACCGAAGAATGATGAAAATAATGTCATTATTATTGACCGTGTAGGGATTCCATCATTACTTTTTTACATCATTCCAGAGGATCTTGCATCTTGCTCTTTCGATATATTTTAATTTTTTAAATACATTCAGAATTTCTATTTTTTCCATTATATGTTGAAGAGTCGAGCTGTAAGCATTATATTTTTTAAAAAGTGTTTTAATAACACTTTTTATCACCGCCATCATTATTTGGTTAAAGCTGCGGCAGTTGGAGCGGGAGGTACCGGGTTCGAATCCCGATAGGGGCAGGATGGCAAAGGGATTTTTCACCATACGATTACGATCGGTGGTGTGAATGAACACATCTATGACCCCCTGTTGGAGTGCAGAATTCATGGGCCGACCCATCTTCCATGTCAGTACTATAGGCTGGCATGGAGCTATGCAATGTGCAGATGGTTCTACGTAAATCGGACCTATAGCCGTACGTCCTCGATTTGGCTGTAATGGCGTAAGGTAGGACGTAAATAAGTGAACCGCGAAAGAGTTGGAAGTGCCTCGAGCCCCAAAACAGATAGTAGAGATAAAAAAACAAACAAACAAACAAATAACACTTTTTATCAACTTGAAAGACATCTACAAAAAATCTAGGTAACATTTCTTTTCTGTTATCCGCTAAGTAATGATAAAAATACTGATGCTTTGGAATGATCGTGTAGTGTTAAAAATTAATGATGAAGTAATGACATAAATACTGACATTACTAGTAATGACATTATTATTGACCATGTAATGGCTGCTTTATTCTGTTAACTGTATGCAAATACAGTTTTCCTACAAAATGTGGTAAATAAAACATATTTGATCGAATAGTTTGAGACAAGTAAGTGCTCCTGAGAATGATAGTATTGATATTTTTTTTTGTCGGCTTTTACAGGCCATTATTGGCCCGTACCGTGTCAACAATCTGATCTATCGGTTTCGATCACGAGCCAGCTCTTCATATTGTTACAAGCAACCAGAAGATGCCATGTCACTCTCTACGCCGTGGAGCCATCGTCGCCCGACCTCTTCGCCTACTGAAAGGCAGTTCTCCCTTCAAAGATCGCTGTATCATTCGGTTTGGATCAGCACGCAGAACGCGACCGAGCCAGCGTACTCGCTGTCCTTTGATTTAATGCACGATATCAGGAATTTGCATTAAATTCCTGATCTCGTGGTTGAAACGAACTCGGTATGTGCCATCGACGTCGTGTTTTGGGCCATATATCACACGCATGATTCTTCTCTCGAATGTTAGAAGCCATCTTTCGTACTCATCCGTCAAGATTCAACTCTCACATCCATGTCTGATCAACACTCTGTACAGTTTCAGCTTATCCGCATATCAAGTCGAAACTTGATATCCTCTTCCACACTATTATCGTGAGTAATGAGAGATCCAAGATACTTGAATCTCATTACTCCTTCAAAAGTGTGGTTACCACTACTGATCAGTTGCGTCTTGGTCTCGAAAACCAAAGATCAGATATTTTGTTTTGGACTCATTGATTTTGAGACCAACGGAAGCTGAAAACTGTTTCAGTGGTTCAAGTATCTCTTTCACTCCGTTGCCATTTAATCCAATCACACAGATATCATCTGCATATGCAAGAAGTTGATTGGATTGTCGGAATAATAAATTGTCCTGAGGTGTTGCACTTTTACGAATGATGTATTCCAACATGAGATTAAAGTATTGATAGTATTGATATACACTTTATTAATAAATAAGTTTTCATCTAAAAGATACTTCAGAACATTGTAACATAAATTTTAAAAAATCTTAAGGTTAGAATGTAATTGTGTCTTATTTCTATAATCAACAATCACCAGTTTTCGTATTAATACAGAGGACGAAGGCATCATAAGATAAAGGTGGACTTTATATATTTAAAAGGAATTCATGTCAAATATCCTTTTTTTGTAATATTTTTACAATTTTTGTTATTTTTGTCACGTCCAAAAATATGGTAACAGAACGTTGAAAACAACTTAAAAAAAAAGAACCCACGTGATCACCGAGTAAACAGCGGAAGAGTACTAAAATTGAAAAAAAAATTGGTAGGACAATCGTAATAAAACAAATATTGAAACAGATCAAAAAAATTGCGTTCACTTTTGCTACAGTAGGTACAGGTAGTGCTACAGGTATCTTACGCAGAATTCAAAACTTACTTGACTAAAATAATTATAATAACAAGAGATAAAATATTAAAACAGTTTGTGGTGTTTAACCACATTTCTAATATTTATAAATTAGTAAATACACAATTGAAATGTTTATTAAACATTTTATATAATTTATGAAAATAAATAAGAAGCATGAATATATTGATAATAAAAGTTGATAAACAGCATTGATTGAAGGTATTTAAGATGTGAATAATTAAAAAAAAATAAAGAATTTGAAAGTAGAATGAAGAAACAGTTGTAACGAAGACGGAAGTTCAATTGAAAGTAATAACAATCAAAATACTAACCATCGGATGGACTATTCCCTTAAGGACTGAAAATTGTTATCCATGACAAATCATTAACTAAGAATCACGATATCATATTATTATTAACGATAACGAATCTTCACACATAAAAATGTGATATGTGAAGTCTAGACAATCATTGATTCTCTTGTGATGATGAAAATGATTTTCTTACTACTACTTAAGTGTAGTCTTAATATAATAAATTGTAATTTATTATATTAAGTCTACTCGTAGTAGACTTAATATAATAAATTACAATTATTGTCAAGCAAAATGTTTACATATGAAATGCTTCACTCTTCCTTAACAGATAATATAAAAGAAAATACATTTTAAATGTACAAAACACAACAAAACTCGCAAATTCATTGAGTTCACAATGTACCCTACACAAATACAATTCATAGTGTACTTTTATATTTTCTTTGTTTCAGTACAGTTGATTCAACACTCATAACCCATACTTAGGCTCCACATGAATGAAATAAAAAGTACAGGGCGACTTGCATCCGTCAAAGACATCCATAATACCAAACCTAACTATTCGTTTAGATTCGCAGAAAGAACTACGTTAAATGAAAAAAAAACAATCTTGCTATTGCATTTATTTATTTTCATTTCAAGTCTGATTTCCATAAAGCCTGATTTCCATTATGAAAAAATACTGACAAAATAGTCAAGGCGGGATAAAAAATTAATTTTTTCTTAAAGTGCGAGTGAAATAAAAAATATTTCCAGTACAAAAAATTTAGTCAGTACTGAATAAATTTTTATGGTTACTGAGAAAATAATTATAGCATTACTGACAAAATATATCAAGAGAAGTATTTTTATTCAGTACTGGAGAAATATCTTATAGGAAAAATAAAGATGGCTGATTTTTTGTGGTCAATGAATAATTTTAACATTTCGTTTTGTGTCATTCATCTTAATTCATTGTGAAAATAATAGAAATAATAAATAATTATGTTTAGTTTATTTTTTTTTAATTTATTGTTGTAGATTTAAAGAGTATTTTGTTCCTTTTTATTAAAAACCAAAAAAAATTGAAATTTATTGGTTATGTTACACGCATCTGTCAAAATAAAAAAAAGAAAAAAGGAAAAAACGATCTCAGTCACTCTAATGGCATTTTTAATTTTTTTCTCGCTCTTGCTTTTTCAGTAAAAAATACTGACAAAAGTTTTTTCATAATGGAAATCAGCCTTTATGAAAAAAATTTTGTCAGTATTTTTTTTACTGGAAAACCCAAAGCGAGAAAAAAATTAAAAATGCCATTAGAGTGACAGGGATCGGTTTTTACTTTTTTTCTTTATTTTATAGTAGATATATTTTGACATATGCGTGTAACATAACCAATAAATTTCAAATTTTTTTTGTTTATGAAAAAAAAAGACAAAATACACATTAAATCTACAACAATAAATTAACAAAAAAATAAACTTAACATAATTATTTATTATTTCTATTATTTTCACAATGAATTAAAATGAATGGCACAAAACGAAATGTTAAAATTATGAATTGATCATAAAAAATCATCCATCTTTATTTCTCCTATAAAATATTTCTCCAGTGGCCCTATTCTGGTTTTCCCAGGGAATTGGGAATTTTTGACGTTTTTATAACAGTTGGGAATTATTTTTTCCAAAAGTGTATTCTGGCTATTGGGAAAAATATTTCGTTTGGAAAAAATAATTCCCAATTATAACAGTTTTGACGTTTATTTTTCCCTATTAAAATTGTTGGGAATTCATATTTCTTATGGTAAAATACTCATAATCATAATACTAGAGTATAAATTTAAATTTTTTTTATTATTTCTTGTAAGCAAAAACACTATAGTAAATAATATTTTTTTTTAAATTTGGTGTTATCTGTCCTAAAATATAAAAACATTAGCTCATTCATAAATACTTATAATCATAATAAATAGTGAATGTAGAAAATAATTCCGACCCTAAAAAATTTTTAATTGTTTTTCAAAAGCGAAAAAACCTATTTTTTTTTTAAATTTGTTATTCATCCGTCAATATTTAAATCATATTCAAATATAATAACATAGCGCACCATGGAAAAAAACATTAAAAAGGTACTCTAGTGGCGAACATTTAAAACTATTTGTTTCACAGAGGGGAAATAATTCCCAGCACGCCAGAATACACTTTTGGGAATTGGGGAATAAAATATTGGGAATTATTATAGTTGGGAATTGGGAAAATTTTTTTCCCAATTCCCAGGGAAAACCAGAATAGGGCCACTGGAGAAATATTTTATAGGAAAAATAAAGATGAATGATTTTTATGGTCAGTTGATAATTTTAACATTTCGTTTTGTGCCATTCATCTTAATTCATTGTGAAAATAATTGAAATAATGAATAATTATGTTAAGTTTATTTTTTGTTAGTTTATTGTTGTAGATTTAAAGTGTATTTTGTCTTTTTTTTCTAAAAGAAACAAAAATTTATTGGTTATGTTACACGTATCTGTCAAAATATATCCACTATAAAAAAAAGAAAATAGGAAAAAACGATCTCTGTCACTCTAATGGAATTTTTCATTGTTTTCTCGCTTTGGTTTTTTTTCAGTATAAAATACTGAAATTTTTTTTTCATAATGGAAATCAGACTTGACTTTACGTTGTTTTTTGTATATTACAACGACGTTATCGTTATTTAAATTGATGTTTTTTATTTTTTATTAATAATTTTTTCTCATCCATATTTCATTATAAAAGAAGAAACATATTATACATATAAATATTGGTTTAATTTTGAATTTGCGTTGTATACTTACATCCAAACTTGTGGGAAGAGCCTATTTATCCCTTTATTTATATTTGGAACAGTTGGCCTTTGTACCATAGATGCCTTTGTATACCTGTACTACAAATTGTATAAATGTTTTTGTGTTTTAAATTTCTCGCTTTAATGTGTTTTTTAATTATACTTCCTTTAGCATGGTATCTGTGTACGGAAATGTTAAGATTATTCATATCGCAGCGATGATAGATTAAAATAATTACATATTTATATGTACGACTATAAGCAGAACGTATTAATTTCGTACTCTCGGTGATAAATGTACCAACAAAAAAAATAGAACAATTCATTTTTTTGTAGCTTGTATTACAGAAAAAATTAACTTTATTTTAGTTCTGCTCATTTGAATTTTTGATTTTAAATCGTTAACATGTCGACCGTAAAAGCAACGAATTATAATTCATTCTTGAAAGTTGTATAAGTGTTTTGTACATATTTATGTATATTTTGTTTTATTTAATTTTCAATAATATGTGATTTGTGTAGATATTGTGAAAATTGTTACAAACAAGTGCAGTGTTATTTTAAAATATGTATTTGTACCTTTCGTAATATTAAAAAAAAATAAAATAAATAATTTTATAAAAATGTTGAAACCACTTGATGAATTGTGATTTTGTGTACAAATAATTATATACCATTTATAGTATTCTAATGTTTTATGGATACTACAGATATTGATAAATGACACACTATAACTAGTACATACCACAAATAATGGATATATCAAAACAGATTAAATGTTTTAAATATATAATATTAATTTATATTATATTGCTAGCTGTAAGTAAAGTTATTTAGAAAGTTATCAAGAAGTATTATTATAAAACTAGTGTGCATATTTGACTAGAGTGTAATTGTTCGAAAACTGAATACATTTTTCTCATCTTAAAAATGAAATCAATGCCATTCATTCTTTTAATATATTATATCGTATACACGAATATATATATAAATATATTTATATATATATATATATATATATATATATATATATATATATATATATATATATATATATATATATATATATAAATATATATATAAATATATATATTTATATATATATATATATATATATATATATATATATATATATATATATATATATATATATATATATATACATGTATGTATATACATATATATATATATATATATATATATATATATATATATATATATATATATATATATATATATATATATATATATATTTATATATATATATATATATATATATATATATATATATATATATATATACATGTATATATATATATATATATATATATATATATATATATATATATATATATATATATATATATATATATATATAAACGTGTATGACCCAAGACAATGAGTACAATGATTCTTAGAAATTCAATTCACATAAAAATTTCTCATCCATAACCGTCAAATAAATGTATCTCAAAAAAAGCAAACTACAACTCAATTGTATGTTCTAAAAATCAACCAAAACGAAGTTCGTGATACTTTTTGCTATAATATCAAAATTATTATTCCTTTTTTATAAACAATAATATATACACTCTTATATGTATAATTATGTATACAATTACTATTTAAAGTGATTGTATATACATAAGTATCTTGCTGGTGTTATATCTTGAATATATCAAGATCTAAAAGTACAAACAAAATAAAACTAAAAATTCATCCCAACTTTTTAAGATCAGATTTGTTATTAGTTATTATTTTATATATGAGTAGAATAGATGCAAAATTATGTTTAGATTTTGTATATTCATCATTCATCATAGGCGGGGTAAAATAATAGCAAATGTTTCTCGGTGTGTTTTACAATATTTATGATCGTACTAAATACACCTTGACTTGTGTGTTTGGTGTGGGTAATCATTTTTTTTTAATTTAAAACTTTTTTACGAATATAGATAAAATTTCAAGTTGGATTATTATTGTGTAAATTTTAAGTTATTACTAAACAAATTTGAATTATGGAATCATATTTTAATTAATTTTTGTGCTTATGATAGATACGGTAAATATGTTGTATTTATTTGTATGATTATACATTATTATAGTAAACGTTAATAGAACGACTAAAGTATGCAAGTTATATACTAAACTCGTATAAACTGATAGGCCTTTTTAAGTTTTTTTTATACTGAAATTAGCTAACACTTTCAACACCTTATTTAATTTTTTCAATATTTACTATAATAATTTATATGTAATGAGTTTAAATAGACAGCAGTTTTCAAACAGATATACACATTTAAAATTTAAGAAACGCACTGTCAACCTATGACGTTTGTTGAAACTTAATGGTTAAGAAGGTTTGTCATCACACCTAGGTCTCGAATTCGACTCTCGCCGTTGAACAAAAATTAACAAACATGCTCCGGGTGACATAAAAAGCGATCATAGTAAAAACATTCGTTGGGTTGACCACCAATGCACATCAATACGTATAAATGGTTTGTAAGCGGTTAGAGCTGTTTACAGCCTTAAATCATTAGATTATTACTATACCAACCTTGAGATTCAAATGGTCAATATTTTAAGAATTTGCAAAGTACTAATAATTTCGCTTTACAATTCAAAATTATGGTCACGTCTTTGAGATCTATATCAAAGTATACGTTTCAAGTGATCAAGTCTACTAACAATTTTACACATATTTATACCGTTTATATATAAAAGAAGATAATATCTGCTACCATAAACTGTATTTAACGAATAGAAATAGCGTTGACATGAATATGCTTACACAGAATTAAATGACGATCATGATTCTTATAATTATCGGTTTACTAAAAATATAGATAAAAAATAATACTTTCTAGATATTTATCGTAAACTTTTATGTATTTTCAAATAAACCTGAGTAATCTTATCATACCGCCTTCGCTAAGATACCAGCCATATATTATATAGTACATTTATCATTATTTTACTTAAAATTTTTAGTCGCAAATAAATTTCGTATAGATAATTCGATTTTAATTGTGATTTCTAATGACTTAATTATTTTAAAAATACTTTGCCAACATAATAATGTTGCTTGTCCAAAAGTTAATTTTATTGTTGTTCACAACAATAATCTTATTGAATGAATTATCTTTAATAAGCACCGGCTAGCTGTTAATCTATATGTTTATAAGGTGTGGCTTCACCTGTGTGTAATTCAATACATGCAATTGTCATATATTCTGTTGATTAATCAATTAAGAATGACAAATATGTTTGTACTATATAAATATTTGTTCGTTCATATTAAATAAATCATATCGTAAACATTTTTTTTTGTTTTCCAAGACTAGAAATATGTTGATAAACTCTTACTTACAAAAATACCTAATAGGTTACGTTAATAGAGCACTTGTTGCCAGTTAATTATGAGTGAATGTTTTTTGGTTTGAGTTAAATGCCAACATTTTGATCTATATGTCGAGTTTGTTATCGTATATCATGTGACTTATACAATGAATATATATGCAATAACTTATGTATGAAAATAAGATACATATTCGTTTATATACATCTGTATAGTCTTGTTGGTTTTGATTGCATGAACCCATGATATTTCAGTATCTTCATACTTGTATTTATTTTTGGTGTTTTCAAACGAGTTATTTACTTTATGACTTTTTAAAATTATGTACGAGTATGTACATATATATTTCTGCTAAAACTGTTTACGAACGATTATAATAATAACAGACTACGAAATAACAAGATGTGAATATAATTTTTCAAAATTGTAACATTGGTTGGCTAATATCATGTGCAAGCGAAGCTTACACATTCGATTATCAACTGCCTGAAAATCCAGTACCCAACCTTTATACTTAAGCAGGGGGTCAGTATTGTTTTGGCGGTATCCGATTTTTTTTGACTAGTTGAAATTTTTAACAGTTGTAGTTTTTTACGGATGCGGGTCGTCAGCCCAGCGATCCAACCAGATTTAGTCATACTGTGGTGGTATTCTATGGGTTTCATGTTTCGTTTGTAAAATTTACGAAACACGAATGCCCTCACCCACAGGGCTGAAATATTTCTTATATAAGCATTAAATTGCCAGAGGTGAACTATCCAAGCTTTAATACTACAAATATTTTACCAAAATTTTTAAACTTGCTCAAAATAGAAAAAATATCAGTGTTGCTAAAATCTGCTTTATGTGAAGCGGACTTGCGATATATTGTTCCAGTATCTTATTTCAAAACCTGTATATTTTTCCAATATCTTATTTTAAAACCACAGATAAATAGGTACATTATATTTATTACTAACAATTTTATTTGACAATTTGCATCGAGAAAATATTTATAAATACTTATTTTATTAGATATATGGCTAAAACTTTACGTTAAGTTAGATATGCCATTAATTTAAGAGTCCTTGTAAAGTGGATTATATACTAAAGCATAGTGAAGGTTCAGTTGTGCTCAGTAAACGTTTCAATTACTAGGTTAAGTCAATTGATTTTAATTAAACATTCTTATAGAAATAAAATTGAATTATAAAAAATTATAAAATAATTAAGCCTAAACTTAAAATATATAGGCAGATTGTAACCAAGCAATAAAGTTTATTATTAAAATGATTTTTGAGCTCACCCTCATAGTTTATATAAGTAAATATTAAACATTTTTGAAATAGAGTCGAGAATGGACCTAAATTGACTGAAAATTATGCATTTATTAATGTATTTTAAAGTTTTGCCGATATTATATACCGAAATTGATGGTAAGAATAATAACAAGTCGATGATATATTTTGAGTCTAGCAGCATCATAAAAGTATCATAGAAAAAGGATAACTCACCTGGTGTGAAAATAAATCTGCCATTTGTATCAAAAGATAAGAATTAATAAAATACTATTTTGTTTTTTAACTGATTAAAAAGAGCAGTAAAATTTATTATGAAATATAATAGTTTTAAATAGATAAAGAAGTGTTTCTTATTCAAACCTGATTAAAAGTTGATATTTGTGCTTATCTTAAAAATATTATTGTGAGTGAGCCAAGTTTAATAAATATTTAAAAATATTGATTAAAACAATTTTCATTTTAGTACATAACTCGATGTAAAATCCATGTGACCAAATGATAATTAAATAAAAATTTTAAATTAACAATTTGTAGTTGCTTAACATTACCAATCAGATTGATTTTTTGTTATTTTAGATGAGAAATTAAAATTTTTGCATTACTAAAGGATGTTCGATTCATTATACTCTATTAACCTAATGTAGAATTTCAACCAAAACTGTAGAACATATTTTATTGGAAGAAAACTTTCTCGTCAATTACAGAAACATACTTACAATGTTTCTATATACGTAACTATTCAAATGATTTAATCTCTTTTCTACGTAGACGTTTGTATAAATCACATCTCTAATTACGATAATCAAGTTTTATCTAAATATTTGAACATATTATGTATATATATGTATGTACACATAATAATATATTCCTAAAAATATGTTTTGAGTCACATAAACATTAATCTAATTACCCCAAATATAGCTCTGATTTATGATCGTTTTTTTCATTAAATTTTTTGGGATTTTTATTTTACATAAATTTGACTGATTTATATGTTAAGACAAGTGTATGCTCATCATTCTAATTACGTTCAATATATAGGGGAGCTGCGAGAGTGTAACATAAATTTTATTAAAATTAATTGCTTCGTGTGTCAAACATTGATTCAATATTTTGCTCAGCATAAATAAATGCATTGCACAATGGTTGTTCTCTCTGTTGTTGTTTTTAGATAAAATAAATAATACAGCAAAGATGGTAAGTCAAAATGAAAATATTCTCATGTCGTTGTAATTTTTCATATTGTTTGTCTTACAAAATATATAGATACGAGCATATAGATATATACATATTATATAATTTTCAAAAATAACATATAACATATGGGTGGGATTTATGGTTTTGTTATTAATTTCACTATACTATATACCAATATATTTATTTATATACATATATGTACTATGTACATTTATATACAGGTTGTGGTATAGCCAAGATTAAAAGTGATTGATATTAGTTATTAATAAGATTGTAAATTAGTCTCATTAATCATACAAAATATTGAGCAAATCATGTTCGAGATTGGCTCCGTTTTTAACTTTAAAAATGATATATTATTGGATATATGTATATATATATATATATAAGTATACGGGTTATACTTTGAAATAACATTTTCAATATGTTTAGTTCCTCTTGAAAACACATCATTTCAAATCAACGATCTTATAAATCAAACTGGGTATACCGTATGTATTATATAAATAAAAAGCATAAAATACAACAACAGCATTTATTATGATAATTATCATCAATTTTTTTATAATTTTTCATTTAATTAAGGAACAATTTGTTACTGTAAATCTTTCTTAAAAACTAAAATGTTTTTAAGTAGAAGTTACAAATTTATATCTGTTTTTAAATTTAGTTTAGAGCACAGCATACTCGTACATAATACTAACAAGAGTACGTATAGTATTTATTTGAAGGCGCCTTATTATTTATATAAAATTGTATAATTCTGTATAACGCAAGTCCATTAAAAATTAATGATTTCTTTAACATTAACTCTATTCAATGAATTAATATAGCTCAAAACTGCTGCAATATATAAGTAACATATGCATACTAAATTGCATACGTTTGTAATAGAAAATCGTAACTTATTTATTTAAGCTACGAGTAGTTTAAATAAAACAAGAAAAACAATCTTTGCTGCTGATTTACAAGTCTTATTCATGGTCAATCTGTAACTATAATCAACATATACATATTACGATGAATAAATATATAGTGAGGTAAAGACTATATAATTGTATATATGTATTTAAATTAAAATTACTCGTATATAACGCAATACAAGATTTATAGTTTCTTTGTCTATAAGTAACTAATGGAGCTTTGAACGCCATTAAACGTTTCAAATTTATAAACTAAAAACCGATAGACCAAAAACACTGTTTGATGTAATAAACATATATATCTAAATTAAATTTCTAATCATAACAATATAAATGAATGAAAATTAAAAAAATAATAATAAAGTCGGATGTAAATGTTTAGATTTTCTTATTCAGTACAACCTATATAGAGATCGACAGTACATTATGTACATATATGTTAACTTGTATTGGTTGGCATCGGAGAAATATAACTTAAATTTGCGATTTTTTTTGTGTTACTTTTAATGTTTATGTTAAAAAGAGTAACATTAATTTTTCGTTTTTTAGATAAATTACTATATAGAAGGTGGTTCATAATCTGACAGTTTTAGAAGTTAACTCATTTAAATGCGTTTGTTGTTAATTCATGCACACTATACTTCTTTAGTTTTATTTTAAGAATTTAGAATATTTTGTATGCATTTATTTTAAAACGGTTAGTATAAGTGCAGTTTTACATGTTTGATATTTATATATATAGAACAGCATTAAACATATTGAATAAAAAGGTATCGATATAGATTTTCAGTTGAATAATACATCCAGGAGAACAAATCATATTAATAATATATATCTCTATCGATGTATATATCTAGTTTTATTTTCTGGACCTCTACCCTCTTATTGTTCTCTTCATTTGTGCTTAATTTTATCATTGTTGTTATTTTAAATTTAGATTTGTACTTTAAAAAAAATGGCATTAGTTAATGTAGTAATTTCATACTAAAGTTTTTTAGAGTGAGATATGTATATATATATATATATATATATATATATATATATATATATATATATATATATATATATATATATATATATATATATATATATATATATATATGTATATATATATTTATATGTCGTTGAGCTAGGTACTGTGCCATTCTGATAAAGGAATCATGTAAATTGGTGCGCAATTTTTATATTTATTGCCTATACATATAGTATTATTAATAAATTTGATATGCGTTACATATAAGATGAGCTGCCACAGTGTATAAACTGTTCCATTATACATGCAAAATAATATGTGGAACAAAATCACCAATTTGACTTTATAATTCCAAACCTTTACAAAGAATAGACAAATTAATTAATAATTAATCGCTATAAAATGCTCACTATGAAAGTTATTATCAAACCTCGAGTTTCATTGTAATCCAAACAATCTATTACAGCTATAGGTATTTTGTTTCGTACTATTCTCCGTATTTTAGACTTATAGCGTCCAATTGGTGCAACAAACATGTACTGAGTTTTATAAATCATATAGTTATCCAGCATTTAAAAAAATATCATTCACAACAAAGATTATAATATATTTGGCTACTCGAATAACTCGAGTGATATACTGCCGAACTAAACCTATTTGATTATTGAGAAATTAAAATCAATAATATTAATTTGAATTAAGTTAAGTTCAAGTAGAAAATGCTATTCGTCATATCAAACCATACGTTAAAAGTTACTATGAGGTGTTAGCGTTTAAAGTCTTTAACACGACATGTTTCGCCTCGATTTAATGATTTTTGATTTAGTTGCTTAACAATGCTCTATTTCTCTCTAAATACTTAAAAGACCCAAACATTTAGGGACAAATTTCGACGAAGTAACTTGGCAAATATATACAAAGTAATTAATTGTCAATTCTTGAAGTCAAATTCGATTAAAATAATAATATCCCCAAAATTTGATAACCCTATATAAATCAAACATTGATTACGTGATATGCCATTTGGAAGCGGATCTTGTAATATAAATAATTTAATTTCTTTTTAATACATGTATAATTCTATAAGTGCAACGATCGATCGATCATTATGTACATTCATATTCCAAACATAACGAACGATGAACATGAATCTTAACATTGCATAGTACATATCTTCAACTACATACATATTAGGGAATTCCCAATATGATTTAATCCAACCCTGCCAAAGTATATATATTGTATATAATGTAAACAATTCTTTAATTTGTATACTCGTATATTTTGCTCATAATTTCTCAATTTTGAAATTTTCACTAATTCAAATACACTTTACCTGTACATTTACGCAATTTTTGTGACGTAAACTGTACGCACAATATCGATCTTATTAACGTTTTCAACTTTACGGAAATTATAACTTTAACCATCACCTTCTCTTCTATCTAAATTTATTTCTATTATTTCTATTTTTATATAATATATAAAATCGTTTTAATAATAGACAAATAAAAATTTTAATTTACTAATTAAAACCGAAAACATGCTGGTTTGTATGTTAGGATTAACGAATTAAAAAACCGCGCATACAAATTTTGGAGGTAACTATACTGAGGTTAATTGGAGCATAATGTAATCAAAGGTAATTCAATCTTATCATTTTATTGATTTTCCAGTATATTTATAAATAAAATTAAACAAATATTAATAAACTTTGATCTGTTAATGGAGAAGTATATTTATATGTATATACATATATCTTAAATAATACAGTATAAGCGTGTCTTTTTATATAGTTACATACATTATAGCTTAACCACAAATTTAAAAAAACCACCGGCTTAAACCAATAACCTTTAAATACTTTATAATGTAAAATTTAATTTTATTTTTTGTGGTTTCATCTACGAGTATATATTATATTCTCGGCTCTCGCATCTATGTAAGATTGTCAACTTTAAAAATGTCGACATAATATAATAACACGTATCATCTAAAAGAATGTCGTACACATCTTTCAAGAATTTTTATTTTATTTGTTTTATTTAGATATTCTTAAGAAAAATGAACAGATGAGATTATAAAGCGATTATCTGACTTCTGAACTTTTTGAAAATTTTGAATTGGTTATGTATATACAATAAATAGAATGAACTGAATATATAGAGAGCTTATTTCAACTAATAACTAATAATACATAATATACTACTGTGTCGTAGTAGAGTGTGTCTACAAATCTTAAATCAAAAAAATTAAAATAAAGTTTTTCTTTACGATTTTATGATGTTGCGGGCACATTACGAAATACTATATAAACTATAAGTCTTAAACATATAAATAAAGGTTCTGCGTATAGCGTATATAAGATAAATAATGAGCGACATAAATTACGTCTTGAAAATAAACAAAACCCTATTAATATACACACATATTATGTTATAGTTAAAGCAAAATACATTAGTAATTATATGAATCAAGATATCAAAATTATAGCTTATGAAATTGACATTGGGGAATATCCGAGAGGTCTCACAATATTTTTAAAAGTTACTGTTTTTTTTTTTGCGGTTTTTACAGGCCATTATTGGCCCGTACCGTGTCAACAATCTGTCCCCATCGGTTTCGATCACGAGCCAGCTCTCCAAACCGTTGTAGGCAGTTTGAAGATGCCAGATCGCTCTCTACGCCGTGGAGCCATCGTCGCCGACAGCGACCTCTTCACCTACCGAAAGGCGGTTCTCTCTTAAAGGTTCGCTGTATCATTCGGTTCGGATCAGCACGCAGAACGTGTCCGAGCCAGCGTACTCGCTGTCCTTTGATTTCATGCACGATATCAGGAATTTGCATTAAATTCCTGATCTCGTAAGAACTCGGTAAGTGCCATCGACGTCGCGTTTTGGACCATATATCACACGCATGATTCTTCTCTCGAATGTTAGAAGCCACCTTTCGTACTCATCCGTCAAGGTCCAACTCTCACATCCATACATGACAACGGGTCTGATCAACACTCTGTATAGTTTCAGCTGCTTATCCGTATTTGCAAGATATTTTGATTTCAGCAGTGTATACGTAGAGGATACAAAGCCCGATTGCCAGCGGCAAGGCGGACCTTGATATCCTCGCCCACACTATTATCGTGAGTGATGAGAGATCCAAGATACTTGAATCTCATCACTCCTTCAAACGTGTGGTTGCGACTACTGAAATCAATTGCGTCTTGGTCTCTAAAACCCGAGATTAGATATTTGGTTTTTGACTCGTTGATTTTGAGACCAACGGAAGCTGAACACTGTTTCAGTGGATCAAGTATCTCTTTCACTCCGTTGCCATTTAATCCAATCACACATATATCATCTGCATAAGCAAGAAGTTGATTGGATTGTCGGAATAAGATGTTGTCCTGAGGTGTTTCACTTTTACGAATGATGTATTCCAACATGAGATTAAAAAGTATCGGGGACAGTGCATCTCCTTGTCGAACACCGGAATTGATTGCAAAAGTTCTCGAAAGCCTGTTCTCAACTTTGACACAGCATTGTGACTGCGTTACTATCATTTTACACAGATGTACATATTTTTTTGGTATTCCTAAATATTCAAGCGCATACCATAGCCTCTCTCGATTGATCAAGTCATAGGCTTGCTTGAAATCTAGAAATACCTGGTGTACATCGCGAGATGTTTCGTAGTACTTGGAAAGAATCATCCGTAGCGAAAAAACTTGATCAGTGACTGACCGATTTGGACGGAATCCTCCTTGGTAGTCACCGACAATTTCTCCGCTAGAGGAGTAATTCTTCCCAAGATAATGTATGACAGTAACTTGTATGCTGTGCAAAGGAGAGCTATACCGCGATAATTCTCGCATTTCATGCGATCACCCTTCTTGAAAATTGGGCATAACGCGGCCACTTTCCATTCTTCGGGCATAACTTCATTTTGCTATACCAATCGAACAAGGTCGAAAAGACAGTTCCACAAAGTTAGCCCTCCGAATATCAAGAGCTCTGAATTAATGCAATCAACTCCTGGTGAACGATTTTTCTTTAATTTCCGCATGGCCATTGTGAATTCCTCATAGGATGGATCCTCAATGAACATCTCTGCGGTCTGTATTTGAGAGTATTCAAATACAGCTTGTGATGTGATACATGTGGAACATTAAGTAAATCAGAAAAATGTTCACGCCATGTATCGAGTACCGCATCGACGTTAACACAGAGGTTTCCATCCTGGTCCCGAATGGCAGTTGACCGAGATCTTAAGGTATGATGCAATTCGGTGATTCCTTTAAAGAAACCACGCGAATTGTGCTCATTGCTGAGTTGTTGTACTCTTAAGACCTTGGCCTTCCACCATTCTCGCTTCTTCTGTCTACAAATTCTTTTAGCTGTCCTCCTAGCAAGAACTGCTTTGTTTTTCCTAGCGATTGTAAACCGAGTCTGCGCTTCATCATAGGCTATATTGCGTTGCTCAACAGCAAGACGACACTCCTCATCAAACCAATCAGTTTTGGGCTTAGTTTTCACTATACCGAGGGTGTGCTGGGCAGCATCGACAACCGAGGTTTTCAATACTTCCCAGACACTGTTCACATCATCACATTGGTAATTGGATTGCATAATGCTATTGCTGACAAGATCTTGATATTTTCGTTGCGTTTCTTCATTTATCAGACCTTCACAGGAGAATCGCGTTTTATATTCTCCTGTCCTCCCTGACTTGTACGAAAATTTCCATCGTAGCTTTGCAGCAACCATAAAATGGTCACTGCCTACGAATTTTGTTGACGACCGATACGATCTCACGTCTTGGACAATCCGAGCCCGCCCTTTAGAAATCAACACATGGTCAATTTGGCTTCGGGATGTTTTACGTGGATGTGTCCATGTTTCTAAGTGGATGTTTTTATGAGGAAAGAATGTACTTGCTACTTTGAGATCATGAGCGATCGCAAAGTACATCATTCTTTCCCCATTCTCGGTCGCAGTTTCGTGTCGGGAGTACGGACCTATATTGTTACATAAGTCGGTCTGATTTCTGCCAGCTCTAGCATTAAAGTCACCAATCACCAATCTGACATCGTGCTCAGGTATAGAGCCCATCAGATTATCCAGATTGTTATAAAATGAGTCTTTATCCTGGAATTGGCTTACATCAGTGGGCGCATGTATACAGACAATTGACAGGTTGGCTAATCTCATGTGCAAGCGAAGCTTACACATTCGATTATCGACTGCTTGAAAGTCCAAGACAGCCTTTTTTACCTGTGGCCCAATGAGAAATCCAACCCCAAGATTTCCGAGGTCATCTCCACTGTGTAGCAACGTATAGCCTTGGGACACATGGTCTCCAATTTTAGGCCATCGAGTTTCTTGGAGAGCTACGAGTTCCAGCCGATACTCTTTCATGCATGTGATGAGGCCGTCCAACGCGCCAGGTTTTCTTAATGACTGCACGTTCCACGTGCCGATCCTCAATCTCGTGTCCGGGTACTTAAGCGGGGGTTCGTTTTTTTGTTGTTTTGGCGGTATCCGATTTTTTTTATTTTTGTTGACATTTTTAACATTTTCACTTTTTTTACGGATGCGGGTCGTCAGTCCAGCGATCCAACCAGATTTAGACGCCTCCTACGACAAGCTCTGGATACTGTGGTGGTATTCTATGGGTCTCATGTTTCGTTCGTAATATTTACGAAACACGAATGCCCCCAACCACAGGGCGAAAAGTTACTGTTACTGTATTAAATAAAAATATTGCAAAAATTGATTTTTGAAACTATTCATTTTTTCGATGATTTAGTCGTGTTCCTTAAGTTCGAGTATAGGTATTCGATTAATCGCATATTACTTATCATTATATCAGGCTACTAACATACAGAAGAATTACCGGCTTTGAACAGTAAACCACCATGGTTAGTATAGTTACAAGAAAATTTCAATAAATAAACATATCATCGATTTAACAAGTCTTGTGTAGAAAAAATAAAACTTCGATTAAAAAACATACCACCCGCTGTGTTTGAATGTAGAACTGTAAAGTGTATTCGTTGTCATCTCTCCCCTTTCGGCGTTCGCATAATTATTTTGATATATTTCTTAACTTTGTCCATATTGTACCTTCTGAAATGATATTCATTGTATGTAGTTCATCATTAATAATATCTAATTGTTTATTTTAAACATTTATGTATGTTTGGTTTTCATTTTATTCACTTATCGGTAATTTAAGTGAGTTCTTGATTCTACTTTACTTATGATAAACGATTTATCTCACAATTCATTACAATTCCAGGCGTGATTCACATAATTAAAGTGAAAAGCTTCCCTCGTCGACATGCAAAGATTGCAAGTTATATTTAGTAGAAAAAAGTTTCTTCTTAATAAAAACTAGTGGCAAAAGAAATAAAATTCTCTTCTATATATCAATGTGGAGCTATATATCAATTTATATCAGCTATATAGGAGCTATATATCAATTTGATCATATAATGTGGTCAAACATAAAGAGACGATACTAACTTTCGTTATATATTTCATTATATATTTCGGGTTATAACTGTTCATCCTTCTTCATTCAAGATCAAATCACGTTAACAATACAGAGTTCAGATTGTCCCTTTAAAATTTGTTCCATAATGATCCATATAAATAAACAGCTGTTGCCTCGGCTCAACGGTTATATTTAAATCAAATAGGTTATCCGGATACGCATAAAAACATAAAATATGGGGATTGATAAAAAATAAAAATCTATGGCTTAGATGCCGTAAACGGCCCTTACCGCGTCTCAATTGAGACCTTACGAACCAGTTTTTAATGATTGGTGCAAATTGTAGGTGGTCAGCCCAACGAATATTTTAACACACAAACGCATTTTTATGTCATACGGTTGCATGTTAATTTTTTGGTCAATGGCGGGAATCGAACTCGAGACCGCGGCGTGATGAGAAAACCATTAAGCTACAATCGGCGACAGGGATTGATAAAAGTCATCAGTTATATTGAACAAAAACTGCGAAACATAAACATTTATATACCTAGATGGCCAAATAGTCACACGTAGAAAAAATTTAAAATTATTAAAAAACCACATGAATAATAATAAATTTGCGTATGTATCGTCTATAAAACTTAATATGCCCGAAATCTTTTGGTTTGAGTTAATAGTATTGGCGTATTAACAACACAACCAATTGGAGAGCTCTTGCTTATAATTGTATTAAAATATAATGTGAAACCATATCACATGGGTATTATAAAGGTAATTTTTTAGAGGTTCATAACTTTGAGTTGGCAACACTGCTTTATTTGAAAATTCTTTTAATAGAATTGGTTTGACATTTCATTATGGATAGACTTACATAAGAGCAACGCTCGCAAATTGTTGAATTTTTCAAATGAATTCAGTTGAATTTCAATATAATTTTTGGTTGAATAGGTACGTAAATAACCAGAAATGTCGCATTTGGAGTGAGTATAATCCACAAGGTTTTGTCGAAACACCATTACATCCATAGAAAATTATTGTTTGTGTGCTTTATGGGCTAGCGGAGCTATTGGTCCAATTCTTTTAAAAAAGATGATGGTCAGAATGTTACTGTCAATGGTGAGTGGATAGGGACATGATTAGAAATTTGTTCGTACCTCGATTAGCTGGTATTAATCTTGATTATCTTGGCATTAACCACCTTGCTGACATGTAGTTCTAACAGGACGGAGCCACATACCACACAGCGCGTGCTACAGTTGATCTATTCAAAGAAACTTTTGATGAAAGAATAATTTTGCGTAATGGTCCAATTAATTGGCCACCAAGATCGTGTGATTTAACTCCCATTGAATTATTTTCTTAAGGTTTATGTAAAGTCATTTGTACGTATAAACCAGAAATAATTTAACAACTGGAAATCAACATTCCAAGAGTCATTGGCGAAATACGGCCGCAAATGTTTCTGAAAATTAGTGTTCCAGATTGCACCTTATACGCGCCAGCCACGTGGCCGAAATTATATATAAACATTAATGTCTATCCAATAAAGCCCATTTCATTGATATTAAAAACACATTTCTATGTTTTATTATGATAAAAATTTGTGTAACTCTATAAAAAAATACATTACTCGTATCTATAGAATTCCGTAACAACCACAAGTGCTTATTGGAGGAGGTAGCTCAAAATGCGGTTAAATGGAAACCGAACGTATTCATTAAGCTTTTTACTGTTAAAATAGAATTTAACATCGAACAAATAACAACGTTTTTGTATACCAGCGGAGATAACCAATAGACTAATCGAACTATTCAATATACATGCGGGTGTACTAAACTCGTATCAATATATCCAATTTACAAGGTCGTTTAAAGGTAAAATATCTATGCCAAAAAATCGTCGCCAAATTTGAGATTTTTGACTTAATTGCTGAAGCTGTGTACTGAATACTTATAATTTGCACAATATAAATGTATTAAGAATTTTAGATTTCGATAGCCTGTTCTCAAAAGCTTTGTGACTGTACTTTCATTTTACACAGATGTATATATTTGTTTTGTATTCCTAAATATTCATGCGCGTACCATAGCATCTCTCGATTGTTCAAGTCATAGGCTTACTTGAAATCTAGAAATACCTGGTGTACATCGCGATAAGTTTCATAGCACTTGAAAAAAAATCATTCGTGGAGAAAAAACTTGATCAGTGACTGACCGATTTGGACGGAATCCTCCTTGGTAGTCAATGTACGGCAGTAAATTGTATGCAGTGCCAAGGAGAACTATACTGCGATAATTCGCGCATTTTAAGCGATCACTCTTCTTGAATATTGTCCACTTTCCATTCTTCAGCATAATTTCATTTCGCCATACCCTCGAACAAAGTCGAAAAAACATTTTCTTGAAAGAAAAACATTTTCTTGGTAAATTCAAGTAAATACTATAGTTGGTATGGCGAAAATGTAGGTTCTAGCTATAGGTGGTTTGCATCACACTGCAATCTTGAATTAATATGCATAAATAGCGTTTAGTGAATAAAAGCATTTGTTGAGTCAACTATCTACAATGTTCATCAATACGTAACCATTTAAGTTCAAAATGTTTTTAAACAATAGATTGTTATGAGATGTAAAATAGTTTTAGTTGGTTCACTTAAATCTAATTGATTAAGGAAAACCCAAACCAAATCATAAATTTCTAAAATCGACTTTGGCTCAACAAAATTGTATATACTATATTTATAATACAGAGTGACAACACCTATATGATCGTTTGTATTTCTAATTATTTCATAACTTAGAAAAAGCTAAAATTGTCATGGAACTCATATGATTATTATGTTACAGTTGGTTTATAGTAAAAATGTCAATTTTAATATAACTGTTTTACAATTTTAAAGTTTTAATGTTAAATATATAAAAATCCACGAATTTATATATATAAATATATATAAATATATATATATATATATATATATATATATATATATATATATATATATATATATATATATATATATATATATATATATGTATATATATATATATATATATATATATATATATATATATATATATATATATATGTATATATATATATACATATATATATATATATATATATATATATATATATATATATATATATATATATATATATATATAATATATATATATATATATATACTAAATATTAGATTTGGAAGAACTACTTGTTGATATTTTATTGTAAATTTCGGTATATAAATTTACAATAAAATATCAACAAGTAGTATTCGATCGAGAAACGGGTTAATAGCATTATCGAATTTCAAATACGTGTGTATTGATAAAATAATATTAAATATACTTACATAATAGATTATAAACAACTACATTATTATATACATGTGCAACCATTAGACCATAAAACTATACGCATACATGTACTATCTTAATTAGAATAGGAAATGGAAATGCGTTGTTTGTATATATATATATATATATATATATATATATATATATATATATATATATATATATATATATATATATATATATATATATATATATATATATATATATATATATATATATATATATAAATATATATATATATATATATATATATATTATATATATATATATATATATATATATATATATATATATATATATATAAATATATATATATATATATATATATATATATATATATATATATATATATATATATATATATATATATATATATATATATATATATATATATATATATATATATATATATATATATATATATATTTACACTAGATTATTATTATTAAAATGTTCTTACACGATCTGAGCCGTTTCACCAATACGGTACTCAAGCTTTTTAAATCAAATATAATGCAGAACGTTCTGTGCGACATAAACCGGAAGAACAGCGATTTTGGCTTACCTTTAAAAGAATGAATAATTAATTGATGATTATACTTATATCTTTGGTACGCATCCATCAAGATCTAAATGTGACACCCATACATTAAAACGAGATCAATAATCCGTACAAAATTTACTTCTTTATACTTGACACAATATGGTATATACTTATATTTTATAAGCCGTAAAGGATACAAGTCACGGTTAATTAAATTGTTGTTATGGATAGTAATAATGATCTTTATGGTACATACTTGAACCTCACCATTCCCGACAATGATGGGTGTTCTTGAAAATATTTTCCCACATGATAGGTATTTGTAGCATTCTCTTGCCAATATAATATCATAGTGACCGCATTACTTCCATAACACACTAAAAACTCTCAGGATTGATCGTGTGTTCAACTGTTTAAAATTCATATATACCCAGTGGTCATCACGAGATATTTCATGGCATTAGGAAGGAATCATTGAAAAGCTTTAAATTTGTATACAGTGCAAAGTGGACACTTAAGCAATTCTTTTCGCAATTTAAGCAACCGTTTTTTTTTTCAAAAATAATATAGAGATCGTCATCATTTTTTAGTTTTGGGGCATAACTTTGCTTATCCTCCGAAAATCAAATATTTCTAATAAACTTCAAGTAAATAAATTCGCCTGGGCTTTATATTCATTAATCTATTATTATAAGTCTAGATCTAACGTTAATTTTTATTGTGATATTTAAAGATGTTTTTTCCGTAATATTATCGCTATAATATGGGGCCAATTTCGATCTGAAGATAATGCCATTGAATTATCATTGAAAAGATAATTATTGCAATGGGATGCCAAATTAGTCTCTCGTATATTCATTTCCTCACTAATAATAATGTGTTTTTAGGTAACTATTACAGCACATGAGCACACACGCGTGAATGGCAGGATTTGCCCACCTTACAAATGACTTGCATGTGGCGAACTTCAATTAGGTTTGATTAGTTCACCAAGGTTAATGAAATCAGGTTTATATAGCGATAACATTACGGAAAAACATCTTTAAATATCCGAAACCAAGGGAACTGAGCCGCGTCATGTACATACATAGTTGTTAAATTCCATTTTAATAAATTATTTCTGATCTCGATACTACTGGAAACGTTTATGGACTTTGAACGTCCTTAGACAGGAAGTGGCTCTAAAACTTAGTACTTAAAATTTGCCATATAGTTTCTGTAGAGACGGTGGGCTATATTTTTTTAAAAATAACAATCCATCGTATTCTAGCAAATTATAAATTGCTTTACCAAATTGTATTTTGTGTGTTACTGTTTAATGACGAATTCGTTAATCATTCGATGTAGAAACAACATGATACATGTCAGAAGGTATATGTTGTTGTATTCTAACAACCTTTTAGTTCATATTTTTCGATCAGACTTACATTCTTCTTACGACATGCGTAATTTTACGTTGACTAAAATAATAAAAATTTTTTACCCAACCAAAAACGTATATTTCATTCAGTAAATCATATATATTTCCAATTATCATTTTAATACGCATCATTCATCAAACCTATATACATTCCATTAGTGAAACTTTGTCCACAAAACTAAACATCATAAATTCTTTGAATTAAAATGTCAACAAATTATAAGATCACATACATATTACAGATAGTGGCGTTGAAATGATTTCGATAATATCTAAATTAAGATACATAAACTCGTCATCTATATACACAATGTTCAAAAATGTTGTATTATGTTTACATAAATTAACACATGTTAATCATGTGTTGTAAAACGACAGCGGAGGAAAAACACAGATGATCGATTGATTTAAAGAAATCTATAGTAAAAAATCTGGATGTGTGTACACAATAAATTTTTATGTTATTATAATTTTTGATCGTTAAAAAAATGTTCTCGCGATATTGCTATAATTATCACGTGACCTAATTATAATTATGTACTATAAACAGATGATCATCATTATTATGATCGTTATGATATATATATTATATCATTTTTAAGATTGAAGTATTGAGTTGATGATGCATCAAATGAAGACGAAGCTCTTCGAAATGTAAATGTTTGTTTTTTAATTTTTATTCATTTTTCTTCAAAGTATTTTTATTTAAATATTTTTAATTTACGTTTTTTTTTTAATTTGAAATTAAAATAAATAATATTATTAACTATTTATTATTCATACACTTAAGATAATTTATTGTGGGAATATTTATTCAAGATCTTAGTACCGTGTAAAATTATAGACACGATGGAAACACAATATATGCATTCTTAGGTCGTTTAGTATGAAATGTCCAGTTTGGTGAAGAACTATCGTTTATAATCGATATCATCAAAATGTCTTCTTTTTCATTCCAATTATGTGCAATAAATTATGAATCATCAAACCGTAACAGGTTCAGTTATACTTTTGCTTTCGATGATTTCTCAAGGGAATTAAGCAACGTTTTGTTTGGTCAGTTCCCGTACACAAGTCGTTTAAGTTCAAGCATGGTATAACTAACCAAAGATGTTGTGGTTTGGTTAGTTTTCAACCTACTTCTATCGGTTTTAAATTTTTGAATGTATTAAACAATTTAATTTATTGGTATAATGTAAGCATAGACAAACCCTATATAGACACTATAGACGACTACTATTTGGATTCCACCAATTACTCCAGGTCGTGGTTTTAACCCAAAGATTATTTTATATTAGGGCAACATAAACTTCGAACCCACTAAAATATTGAATGGTTCTTGATATATCATACCCTATTCATTTCTGATACACAAATATTTCAAACATACAGTATTTTTATCTACCTAGTTACTCCACAGTTCCATGATGCAAAATAATTTTCCTAGTAAAAATACTGAAAACCAGGAAGAGAAATAGTACAATTTAGATTCGTAAGAGTGACCCATACAATTTTGTTTTTATTATAGCTAATTTGTATAGCTTAGCATTATTATTTACACTTTTTTTTTGCTTCAAAGTGCATCAAAAATAGGAAAAGGATAGTACAATCGCAATATTCTATTCATCATATTTACATGACCTTAACGTTTCATGATGTATGTAGTTTGAACTAGCCATATTTTTCTTAATCGTTCTTCACTATTACTATATTTAATAAATACAATATACAATAAATAGAATATAATTAATAAAACATTGTGAAAACATAAATATCTACTCATAATCTAGACAATACAGCATGATGTACCTCGCGACCAAATAGCGCAGTGGGTAAAGCTGCAGAAATTGGAGTGGAAAATGTATCGGGTTCTCGAATCCCGATAGGGGTAAATGGGATTTATCACCATGCAAACGCGGTTATCACTATATAATTACGACCGTTAGTGTTAATGAACTCACCTTTGACCCAGAGGTTCGAGTTGAGTAATTCATATGAAAAAAACATCTCCCATGGCAATACTATATACATACTTACTTGTTCGACGCCAAGTTGTTTTAACCATAAACCGAGTTTATAAAATTTATAGTAAAAATCGAGAGTAAAATTAATAAATTAAATTACATAATTTTCTTCTGTATTAATCTGAAATATAAAATGAATTCCTTAAATTTCATTTCGTTTGGTAAATATAATTACAAGAAATGATTAGCCGTGTCACTTGTCATTTGATGTGACAATCAACGTTCGGTATTCCTTTAGTCGGTTAATGTGACACTCGTCGTTTGATGTGACAATAATCGTATTCTCTTAGACATTCTAGATGGTGTTTGTCACATGAAACGACGATTTTTTATCACTCAAAAATTTGAAGTGACGATAAATGCAAAATAACGCACAAAGGATTTTATCAAATTAATCAAATTAATAGTCAAACTAATAAATAGTTAAAATATAACCATTTTTTATTTTCAAAATTAATTTATAGTTAAATTTTAAATAATTATTACCCAATTTTAGTATTTCAATCAAATATAATAATTTTTTATATTTTTTCATTATTTCGAATGTTTGGGAGTTTAAAGTACTTGGCAGCTCGAAATAACAATTCGATAATTTATGATAGTTTTTAAAACGTCAGTTTTACAAAATTTATAAGTATTGCATTTATCTGGCAGAACAATATATTTTAAGACTATTGTCGTATCATATCACATGGATCGACAGAGAGAATACCAATTTCGATGTGATGTGACATGATAATTGTAGGAATAGTGGTTTTAATATACGTTTGCAAACCTTTAATTTTTTGTTGTCAATCATCATACCTTCGAATACACGTTTCAAGTTTGGTGTAAAGTTAAAAGAAAATGTAAACCAAATCGCGTTAAATTTTTATTTTCTCTGTATAAACTGGGATATACACTTAGACATGCTATCCGCTCGAGTAGTATACCGCTTACAAAGAACAGGGACCAAATTATGAAATAAACCCGAGTCGGATATTTCCGTTAACGGATAAATTCGATCCAATCGAAGGATATAAATTCTTAATATTACGATAACTTAATGCTTAAGGTTATGAAACGTCAAAATACGATTTTTTTTGTTGTAGTGTTTGTTGTTGTAGTGCCTGTCACCCAGGCTTGTCCCATTGTGACTTCCCACTATATTACTTTACGTTCCGGCTATAGTACGATTTACGTAGAAACCAACCGCACATTGCATAGCTCCATACCAGCCTAAAGTACTTGTCTTTTTTTCATATTTGTAGTACGAAAAGAAGACGTTCGGAAAGTCTAGAAAAAAAGAGAACAAACCGTTTTTGTAAACCTTATTACCTTAAATTTAAACCTTAAACTTTGATTTTAATAAATACTGTGATATCTAATTGAGTCAATCAAAGTTTATGAAAATAATGTTTTCATAAACTTTTTTCCACATATGTTTTTATATTTTATTTCTAATTTTTTTTATTTGTGTCAAAATGTATGTTTTAGTATAGCAATTTTTTATTGTTCTGAATTATAAACTTTAACCAACTATATATCTGAAGATAACCTGTTTTTATATAAACAATGTTTTTCCTGAAAGATAATTTTGATTTAATGTTATTCGGAAAATTTTTGATAATGAATTAATGTTTATCGAATAAAGCTTAAGTTTTTGGAAGCAATGGTAAACGAAATTAAAAAGAATTTTTTGTAGATATCCTGTATTAATACTACACTTTTGAATTACATCTGTATAATTCGTACTGAACTTTTGTACTCTCTATTTATATTTTGTCTTAGCATAGCTTAAAACCACTATCAGGCGTTTTACTGTCAGTAAAAATAGTTTAACGCCTCCTTTCTGAGAATAATACTGCTTAGACAGTTTTAGCAAGATTAGTCATAAGTTAAAACTTTTATGACTATGGCTTAGTTGGTATTCTTTTTTTCACGGTTTTTACAGACCATTCTTGGCCCGTACCGTATCAACAACCTGACTCCATCGGTTTCGATCACGAGCTAGCTCTTCATACTGTTGCAAGCAACCAGAAGGTGCCAGATCGCTCTCTACGCCGTGACGCCATCGTCGCCGACAGCGATTTCTTCGCCTACCAAAAGGCGGGTCTCCCTTCAAAGATCGCTGTATCATTCGGTTCGGATCAGGCACACAGAACGTGACCGAGCCAGCGTACTCACTGTCCTTTGATTTGATGCATGATACCAGAAATTTACATTAAATTCCTGCGATCTTGTGATTGAACAGAACTCGGTATGTGCCATCAACGTCACGTTTTGGGCCATATATCACACGCATGATTCTTCTCTCGAATGTTAGAAGCCATCTTTTGTACTCATCCGTCAAAGTCCAACTTTCACATCGATACATGACAACGGGTCTGATCAACACTCTGTACAGTTTCAGCTTATCCGTATTTGCAAGATATTTTGATTTCAGAAGTGGACGTAGAGGATATAAAGCTCGATTGCCAGCGGCAAGGCGAACCTTGATATACTCTCTCACACTATTATCGTGAGTAATGAGAGATCCAAGATACTTGAATCTCATTACTTCTTCAAACGTGTGGTTTCCACTACTGAAAACAATTGCGTCTTGGTATCGAAAACCAGAGATCAGATATTTGGTTTTGGACTCGTTGATTTTGAGACCAACGGAAGCTGATCACTATTCCAGTGGATCAAGTATCTCTTTCACTCCGTTGCCATTTAATCCAATCACGCAGATATCATCTGCATATGCAAGAAGTTGATTGGACTGTCGGAATAAGAAATTGTCGTGAGGTGTTTTACTTTTACGAATGATGTATTCCAACATGAGAGTAAAAAGTATCGGGGACAGCGCATCTCCTTATCGAACACCAGTAGTGATTGCAAAAGTTCTCGATAGCCTGTTCTCAACGTTAACACAGCATTGTGACTGCGTTACTGTCATTCTACACAGATAAACGTATTTGTTTCGTATTCCTAATTATTCAATCGCATACCATAGCCTCTCTCGATTGATCGAGTTATAGGCTTGCTTGAAATCCAGATGTTTCGTAGTACTTAGAAAGAATCATCGTAGCGTAAAAACTTGATCAGTGACTGACCGATTTGGACGAAATCCTTCTTGGTAGTCACCGACAATTTCCTCCGCCAGAGGAGTATGCTGTGCAAAGGAGAGCTATACCGCGATAATTCTAGCACTTCAAGCGATCACCCTTATTTTGAATATTGGGCGTCCATTCTTCAGGCATCACTTTATTTCGCCATACCAATCGAACAAGGTCGAAAAGACAGTTCCACAAAGTTAGCCCTCCGAATATCAAGAGCTCTGAATTAATGCAATCAACTCCTGGTGAACGATTTTTCTTTAGTCTCTGTATGGTCATTGTGAATTCCTCATATAGTATGGATTCTCAATGGACATCTCAGCCGTTTGTATTTGAGGGTATTCAAATAAAGCTTGTGTTACATGTGAAACATTAAGTAGGACAGAAAAATGTTCACGCCATGTATCGAGTACCGCATCAACGTTGACACAGAGATTTCCATCCTGGTCCCGAATGGCAGTTGACCGAGATCTTAAGGTATGGTGCAATTCGGTGATTCCTTTAAAGAAATCACGCGAATTGTGCTCATTGCTGAGGTGTTGTACTCTTAAGACCTTAGCCTTCTATCATTGTTGCTGTAAGTATTCGACTAGTTGATTTTGTGATTCGCTTGATGTCAATACTTCAGTGTCATCAGCAAAAATTCCAATGAAGTTTGTTTTGGTTTACCGGAAGTGTAAAGTAGACATAGGATGGGTCCTAACACGCTATCCTGGGGCAACCATGGTATGGCTGGGTAAAAGTTGGAGTATTTTTCTTAATGAGAAATTCTAAATCGTTGTTTAAAAAGACACACCTCAGCAATTGGTAGTAATTTTGTGGCACTGTTTTACTTATCTTGTGGATAAGACGCTCATGCCGCACTCTATCAAAAGCCTGTGATACATCAAGAAATACAGCAGCACAATATTTATTCTCTTCAAATGCTTGTTTTATCTTTGCAGTCACACGATGAACTTAAACATTTGTCGAATGTTTATTTCTGAATCCAAACTGAAAGTCAGATATAATGATTATTGATTTTAGTCGTGTCAATAACAATTTCCCAAACAACTTTGAAATAACCGCCCAGGTGGCGCAGTGGTTAAAGCTGCGGCAGTTGGAGCGGGAAGTACCGGGTTTGAATCCCGATAGGGGCAGGATGCAAAAGGGATTTTTCACCACTTGATTACGATCGGTGGTGTGAATGAACACAACTATGACCCCCTGTTGGAGTGCAGAATCCATGGGCCGACCCATCTTCCATGTCAGTACTGTAGGCTGGCATGTAGCTATGCAATGTGCAGATGGTTAGGTAAATCGGACCTATAGCCGTACGTCCTCGATTTGGCTATGCGTAAGGTAAGGACGTAAATAAGCGAACCGCGAAAGAGTTGGGAGTGCCTTGAGCCCCAAAACAGATGGCATAGAAATAAACGGAAAAAATAAAAAAAAAACTTTGAAATAGTTGGTAACAAAGAGTAGGGAGCGATTTGCTCAGCTGGATTGCCTTGTTTATTTATCATAATTATTTGTGCAATCTTGAAACACTCAGGCACATATGTAGGTCGAAAGCAAGCATTATATATATGTTGTGACACTATGCAGTGACTGCTCTCTTTGATAACCACTTAATTTCATCAATTTTAGATGATTTTTTGGGATTAAAATTTATATATATTATCGACTATGAAACATGGTTGATGCTGTACAATTTAATAATAAAGTAAAACGTAAAAAATACCTTTGTTCTGACGATAAAACAAATACAATTCTTAAAATTAATTTTATGAGTAGAGATAGTTCATATTTGTTACTTGTTTGATGTCAAATAATTTTACATACCTCAAATTAAATTGTTGTATGAACAGAATTTTTTATGATTTAGAATTTTAAATAACGTACAGCGACCAATATTTTCTTTTAATTTTCTGAAGTACACGTCATAAAACGGTAATTTTAATAACTATTTGAAAAAGTTTTAATCCAATTAATTATGGGTTGCATGAATTAATTAAAGTACTAAAGCTGATCAAATTATGTTTGTATTTTATGTTTACTGTGTAATATTACACTGTCATTTCAAATTATGCTTCAATTAATTGTCGTGTCAAGATGGGATCCGTTCACAACTGCATATTTTAAAATGACATTGTTTAAAACGTCATTTTTCAAAACTGCATAAGGTATAAAATGGCATAAGGTTCAAAATGACATTTTTTAAAACGGCATTTTTCAAAACTGCATAAGGTACAAAATGGCATAAGGTTCAAAATGACATTTTTTAAAACGGTATTTTTCAAAACTGTATTAGGTATACAAAACGACATAAGGTTTAAAATGATATTTTTTAAAATGACATTTTTCAAAACGGCATAAAGTTCAAAATTGCATCTTTCAAACAGGATAAGGTAGAAAATGGAATAAAAAATATTGGACGAGATATTTTATATTATTTCTTAATCGATGACAATGAAAGTTAAGATGTTTAATGAGAATGAACTTTTAGATTGATGTTTCGAATAAGATCTTAGGATGGAAAAAAGAAAAGGAGTTCGATTCTTTCAATTTTAAACGTTCTTAAGTTAGGTTTGAAATTTAAAAATGAGTTTGAAGTAAATGAAATAGACTATGGTATTATACATATTTTATATACATTAAACTTGTACAATTGATTATAGCTTATTTAAATATATTAAATTTGACTTTTGATTCGGTACAATTATATTCTTTATAATACATATGTAATGAAATTATACTCCTTCACTTAAATGTTTAAACAAGTCTCGAACATATTACGAGGATAAAGAAATCAGAAGTTTTGAATATCTAGTTGTATATTATTATTATACTGGTATGTATATATCAAACTAACCAAGGCGTAATAAAATACGTAATATTTTTATTATCTCTTTACTTGTTTTTGTCATAAATGTTTTTTATAAATGTAGTTACTATTTTTATTGTATTATGTTGGTTTTCCTCATTATTTAATTTTTTATGCCTCACATATAACAATTTTTAAAAACTTTAGAACAAACATTTTAAATATAGCTTATTTTTACCTATAAATGGGGTATCCTATATTTATGTATATGGGGTATCCCATATTTTGTATGTTGTAAATTAGAAAAAATCTAATCCTGAGGTTATAAAAATGTCATTTTGTGTCTTATGCCGTTTTATACCTTATGTCGCTTTGAAAAATGTCATTTTGAACCTTATGCCGTTTTGTACCTTATGCCGTTTTGAAATATGCTATTTTGAAAAATAACATTTTAAAATATGTCATTGCAACCCGGACCCGTCCAGACATTGCTTATGATTTTTAGTACTTACAATATATTCGGTTATAATATTTAATTTAATAAGTTAAGCAATTTTATTAAAACATCATGGTTTCATTAAATTGCAGTAACAAAATGAAATGCATAGAAACGTATTAAAATACTTTTTGTTTTAAAAAATGATTCAGTTATTTTGGAAATATGTATGTATATATATAAAATAATATTTTTAATTAAAATATATAAGAAATAAATATTTTTTTTAACTAATTTTAACTATTTAGAAAGTTGTCCATTTTGATATATTAAGACCAATTAATTTTAAATTATTCGTCCTGTGGTTGGGGCAAACATGTTTCGTAAATATTTCGAACGAAACATGAGATCCAAAGAATACCACCACAGTATCCAGAGCTTGTCGTAGGAGGCGACTAAATCTGGTTGGATCGCTGGGCTGACGACCCGCATCCGTAAAAACCAATTACAGTTAAAAATGTCAACAAAACCAAAAAAAAATCGGATACCGCCTAAATAACAATGACCCCCCGCTTAAGTACCCGGATACGAGATTGAGGATCAGCACGTGGAACGTGCAGTCACTAAGAAAACCTGGCACGTTGGACGGGCTTATCACATGTATGAAGGAGTATCGGCTGGAACTCGTAGCGCTCCAAGAAACTCGATGGCCTAAAAGTGGAGTCCATGTGTCCCAAGGCTATACGTTGCTACACAGTGAAGATAACCTCGGAAATCTTTGAGTTGGCTTTCTCATTGGGCCGCAGGTAAAAAAGGCTGTGTTGGACTTCCAGACTCGATAATCGAATGTGTAAGCTTCGCTTGCACATGAAATTAGCCAACCTGTTAATTGTTTGTGTCCATGCGCCCACTGATGTAAGCCTACCCCAAGATAAAGACTCATTTTACAATAATTTGGATAATCTGATGGGCTCTATAGCTGAGCACGATATCAGATTGGTGATTGGTGACTTTAATGCGAGAGCTGGCAGAAATCAGACCGACTTATGTAATAACATAGGTCCGTACTCCCGACACGAAACTGCGACCGAAAATGGGGAAAGAATGATGTACTTTGCGATCGCTCATGATCTCAAAGTGGCAAGTACATTCTTTCCCCACAAAAACATCCATTTGGAAACATGGATACATCCACGTAAAACATCCCGAAGCCAAATTGACCATGTGTTCGAAGCCAAATTGACCATGTGAAATTTTCGTACAAGTCAAGGAGGACAGAAGAATATAAAACGCGATTCTTCTGTGAAGGTCTGATAAATGAAGAAACGCAACGAAAATACCAAGATCTTGTCAGCAATAGCATTTTACGATCCAACTACCAATCTGATGATGTGAACAGTGTCTGGGAAGTATTGAAAACCTCGGTTGTCGATGCTGCCCAGCACACTCTCGGTATAGTGAAAACTAAACCCAAAAATGATTGGTTTGATGAGGAGTGTCGCCTTGCTGTTGAGCAACGAAATATAGCCCACAATGAAGCGCAAACTCGGTTTACAATTGCAAGAAAAAACAAAGCAGTTCTTACTAGAAGGATAGCTAAACGCATTTGTAGACAGAAGAAACGCGAATGATAGAAGGCTAAGGTCTTAAGAGTACAACAACTCAGCAATGAGCACAATTCGCGTGGTTTCTTTAAAGGAATCACCGAATTGCACCATACCTTAAGATCTCGGTCAACTGCCATTCGGGACCAGGATGAAAACCTCTGTGTTAACGTCGATGCGGTACTCGATTCATGGCGTGAACATTTTTCTGATCTACTTATTGTTCCACATGTATCACAAGCTGTATTTGAATACCCTCAAATACAGACCTCGGAGATGTTCATTGAGGATCCATCCTATGAGGAATTCACAATGGCCATGCAGAGATTAAAGAAAAATCGTTCGCCAGGGGTTGATTGCATTAATTCAGAGCTCTTGATATTCGGAGGGCTAACTTTGTGGAACTGTCTTTTCGACCTTGTTCGATTGGTATGGCGAAATGAAGTGATGCCTGATGAATGGAAAGTAGCCGTGTTATGCCCAATATTCAAAAAGGGTGATCGCATGAATGCGAGAACTATTACGGTATAGCTCTCCTTTGCACAGCATACAAGTTACTGTCATACATTATCTTGGGAAGAATTACTCCTCTAGCGGAGGAAATTGTCGGTGACTACCAAGGAGGATTCCGTCCAAATCGGTCAGTCACTGATCAAGTTTTTTCGCTACGGATGATTCCTTCTAAGTACTACGAAACATCTCGCGATGTACACCAGGTATTCCTAGATTTCAAGCAAGCCTATGTCTCGATCAATCGAGAGAGGCTATGGTATGCGCTTGAATATTTAGGAATACCAAAAAAATATGTACATCTGTGTAAAATGACAGTAACGCAGTCACAATGCTGTGTCAAAGTTGAGAACAGGCTATCGAGAATTTTTGCAATTACTTCTGGTGTTCGACAAGGAGATGCGCTGTCCCCGATTCTTTTTAATCTCATGTTGGAATACATCCTTCGTAAAAGTGAAACACCTCAGGACAACATCTTATTCCGACAATCCAATCAACTTCTTGCATATGCAGATGATATCTGTGTGCGATTGGATTAAATGGCAACGGAGTGAAAGAGATACTTGATCCACTGGAACAGTTTTCAGCTTCCGTTGGTCTCAAAATCAATGAGTCCAAAACCAAATATCTGATCTCTGGTTTTCGAGACCAAGACGCAAGTGATTTCAGTAGTGGAAACCACACGTTTGAAGGAGTAATGAGATTCAAGTATCTTGGATCTCTCATTACTCACGATAATAGTGTGGGAGAGGATATCAAGGTTCGCCTTGCCGCTGGCAATCGGGCTTTGTATCCTCTACGTCCACTTCTGAAATCAAAATATATAAGCTGAAACTGTACAGAGTGTTGATCAGACCCGTTGTCATGTATCGATGTGAGAGTTGGACCTTGACGGATGTGTACGAAAGATGGCTTCTAACATTCGAGAGAAAAATCATGCGTGTGATATATGGCCCAAAACGCGACGTTGATGGCACATACCGAGTTCTATTCAATCACGAGATCAGGAATTTAATGCAAATTCCTGATATCGTGTATGAAATCAAAGGACAGCGACACGCTGGCTCGGTCACGTTCTGCGTGCTGATCCGAAACGAATGATACAGCGATCTTTAAAGGGAGAACCGCCTTTCGGTAGGCGAAGAGGTCGCTGTCGGCGACGATGGCTCTACGGCGTAGAGAGCGATCTGGCATCTTCAGGTTGCTTGCAACTGTATGAAGATCTGGCTTGTGATCAAAACCGTTGGAGTCAGATTGTTGACACGGTACGGGCCAAAAATGGCCTGTAAAAACCGTTTAAAAAAAAATGTTAAGTTTCCATTTTTTTTTTTAAATTTATTCTAATATATACCGTTTGTCTTTTAGTTATTATGTTTGTCATTTTTATTTTTACAGTTTTATATTTTAAACATTTGAAAATGGTCGATAACAATAATTGTTTGTTGAGAAAAAATGCCGTAATAATATCTATAAAATAACCTTGTTATGTATTAAGGTTTGTTATACGTATTAAGGAATAAACCGTAGATATAAATTTCACTTGATCCGATAAATCAATCGTATTAAATTACTCTACATGAGGTTAAAAATATCACATAAATTATAGTGATAAACCAATTAAATCACCTATCCATCCCAATTAATATATAAACCGTATAGGTAATTATTTGTCTATTTTAACATTATGTATATGAATTGTTTATGCGGTTTGAGTAACTGTTCAAAAATCTATAAATAGATACACATTTTTCCTTTGTATTCTATACCTACATATTGAAATTTCACCCGAATCGATGTGTTGTCTTGGAAAAGAGACGCATGCACATGATAAACATTGAGTCACGTATTTAAAATCAGATTTACGTGTATGTGTATACATTTTATTTCAAATCTATTATTCTTGGATGAATGGAATACTTTAATTTATTATATTTTACATTGGAGAAATATACATATGTAACACCGTATCATATTAATTTATTTTATTTTTTTCAGTTGTCTGGGGCTGCGCACATAGTTTTAGGCAGTTTATTATTATGGGGACACTTAGGTTATTCGTTAATACTAGAAAATAAATTTTGGGCACCAAGCACAGTACAATTATGTATTGGTCCTTTTATTCTAATATTTTGCTGGCTTGGATGGAATGCAACAAGTCGGAAAAATCGATGTCAATTAATATGGGTAAGATTTCAATTTAATCTATCAATTTACCAATTTAATTTAATTTTTTATTTATTTCAGTTTAGTGTACTACTAATAGTGTTAGTATGTTTACAATTGTTTATATGCGGTTGGAGCATAGCTATGCGTGACACATTGCCAACATCTGCCGAAATTCATGTTGAAAATTCATTCCATCAATTTTTACAAAATCATGCAAAATCGAATCAAACTCATACTTGGAATAGAATACAATACGATTTAAGATGCTGTGGAATACACGGTTTTAATGATTATCGACGTGGTGGATCCAGTTCTATACCTTTTTCATGTTTTGTAAGGCCAGAAAGTCCAACAGATCAAAATGTTTCCGGTTTTTATAGCCGCGGCTGTTTAGACATATTATCATCGAATACACGTGATTTATTATTAAAAACAACTCTTGTGGCATTCTGTATGGCGGTAGCACAGGTAAATTATTTTTGAACTAAGACCATCAGGGTCCAATTTTTGACTTATTATAAATAGGTAAGTTAACTTAATCAATTTATTCAACATGATGATATGAAATAAGTCATTTGCCAGTTCAATTCAAACCAAGACTTATTTGAACATGAAACCAATACAAAATATGAATTCCGTTTTATAGAAAACTGAAGTTCATGTCTATTATGAATTATCATTTCTGTGTTCATGTGAATTATGAAAAGAATTATAATGAAATAATACATAAACTATATTAAATATTCATAGGTGTATTTTAAAAATAACACTCTTGTTCATCTGAGAAAACAAAATACTTCTAATTCCTTAAAAAATTAGAAATCTTCTCATCTTTCAGTGGTTAATTATTGTTAACAAAAGTAACTATAGAACATCAATTGTTTTACTGGTTTTGGGTAAATCACAAAACAATAAGAAATTACATTACTTTTCATGAAATGTCATTTTATTTTTGTAGCTCCTAAATAAATCAACAAAGTTTACAAGAAATCCGTTTTGAGATGTTCCGTTTCTTGTTAATTTTCAAATAAGTCAGTTTATAATAAATAAATCGAGAATTGGATCACAGTCATATAAAAATATTGTAACTAATTTAATTTTCGATTTTTATCACAGTGCACAGGAATATTTTGCGTCATACACACAATATCATTAATCAAGAAGCAACCGCGAGAAGAATTACCGGCTGTTACACTGAAATCTAAATCATCACAAGAACTATCACCGTTAGCCAGCCATCGCCAGCCGAGAAATATATAAACAATTTTTTTTATTTTTAGTAATATTTTTTTTATAAACAAACATTTTAAATAAAACACGAATTCGAATTTATTTTTCAAACTTTAAACATCATTATGTTAAGATTATTTTATCCACCTAATAAAAGGAAAACTAGAAAGACATATAGTTTATGTCATGCATATAGTAATACGATTTTGTTGATTTTAAATCCAATAAATTCGATTCTATCACTGGATTGTGAATACAAACAGAAACTATAATTTGTATCTTTATTTTTCTAAGTATAATTTTAATAATAAATGTTTTAAGAATAATTTTTAAAACATTTATTAAATTTCTCTACAACATCACCATTATTGTTTAACTAATAATCATTTCATTGATTATCATTTAAAAAACTCGACTCGTGATATAACAACTATATATACAACAGTAATAGTTCTAGAATTTCCCAGATATATTTTTCTACATTTTCGTAAACTTTTCATTTTTCTTGATTCGCTGAGTTTATTATTTTTGTTGCTTTCCAATCGACTAACCGCTAGTAGTTTAGTTACTTTGCTAAATTTACGGTTTATTTAGCAAAGATAAGAACCGAACATCTAGTTGTTCACCAGCGGTTGACCGATTAGCAACTACCCAGTATGCAATTTTTCCATTGTGTGGAAAAAATTGTTCTAATTCGATACTGATTTCCGTACTAAAAATAGCAAAGACACAAAATTATGGATTTTGGACAAAAATTCTTTTCTTTCTCTTTCTATATCATGTTTTGTTTTATTTTTATAATTTTTTATTTTTTATCGCCAGTGTTACAGTGAAGTTATTTATGTTTATTTTGATGGTTCGCAGTGTAATTTTAAAGCAATTAATTTGTAAGTACTTAAATAATATTTTTAAATTAAATTTATTAATAGTTCAAATATATTTTTATTATCAAATATAAGTTTAAGTGTAAGAAATTTATCAAGAGAAAGTGTAAATAAATAAAATTAGTGCGCGGTCGCAGAGGAATCTTAGTAAATATAAAAAAATGAACTCAAATAAATGCCGTGGCATATAAATAACTTTATTTATATGTAATCGTAAAACAATTATATATATTTTTGTTTGTTTAGAAATATTTTTATATAATTTTATTGTGTTTTCAAATTAATAAAAGTTAATAAAAAACAAAATTATTTTGATGTTACTTATTTTAAGATTCTATCGTTATTATTCGCATGGAAATATTTGTTGATTCTACCAGTGGCCCTATTCTGGTTATCCCTGGGAATTGGGAAAATTTTTTCCCCAATTCCCAACTATAATTATTCCCAATATTTTATTCCCCAATTCCCAAAAAAGTATTCTGGCGTGGTGGGAATTATTTCCCCTCTGTAAAACAAATAGTTTTAAATGTTCGCCACTAAAATACCTTTTTCATAGTGTCACGAATCACAGATGTCACCTGTAATAATTAAAAAGGAAATTATAACAGTAGGGATTACCCTGTAACCAAATGTTTACATAAACGAACAAAATAAAAAGAAATAATGAAATAGGCGGAGCGAACCAAATACGACGCAACGAAAATTCGAGAAGTGTAGAGAAGCAAAATAATGGATTGTTCTACAAGTATTTGCGTCGTATAAATACGTGTAGACATTTGAGTTACGAAACAGTTCAATTTTGAATTTCGAAGTGTTAATATCGGAAAGTGATAAAAAGTGAAGTGTTAAAATAATAGTAGTGATAAATATTGTGAAAAATAATAGTGAAAATAAATATTAGTGAATTATTTGTGAAATATTTGTGTAATATTTATGGGAAATAAATTTAATTGAAATTTAATCTTTGCGAGTTTAATATTCACAATCCAGTGATCGAACCGGATAAATTATTAGAATAACCACTCGGCGAAATCGTAACAATTGGTGACAGCGGTGGGATTGTGAATATCCAAGATGAAATTATTGGACTTAAAAGTGGCAGATTTGAAGAAGGAGTTGGGTCTACGGAATCTACCAACTGCGGGCAACCGAAATGAGTTGCAGTTAAGACTCCGTACAGCTTTGTTGGATGATAATGTTGACCCAGATCAACATGAGTTTAATTTTGGGGCACCGGATTCAACCGAAATACAAGCGGTTGAAGTGACAACAGAATCAACGACCAGAGCGGAAGATCAGAATGTCATCGTTAAAGAAACTACTCCAACAACATCTGGAGGTTTCGACATGGGGCAACTAATGGCTGTAATGCAACAGATGCAGCTACAAACACAGCAAATGATTGGAGGTCTAAAACTCGATATGATTACCGAGCAAAGGGCATTGCGTGCTGAACAGGAGCTAATGATCGGCGACCTCGAAGGAAAAATAACAAGCGGCCAAGAAAGATTGGAGGAGCAGATGCGTGCCGACCAAGAAAGCATGAAAACAGGACAAAAGAGCATCATCGAACGATTGGAGCAGCAAGAAAAATGTGTCAACGAGAAGTTTCAAGAGCTTTCCGTAACGTTGAACACAAAAGTCGATACCATCAAAATGGAAATGGATCACAAAATCGACCAACAAATCGAGGTGACAGACCAACGAATAACGAAGATCGAACAAGAGCTAATGGATCTCAAAACTATCGGAAGCGCTCAAATTGCCCGACCAACCAGCTCGATTAAATTGAAGCCACCAACGTTCGATGGAACCACACCATTCAACATCTTCAAACTCCAGTTTGAAATGGCGGCCACAAGGAATGGTTGGTGTGAAGAGGATCGGGTAGCAGCATTAACTGTGGCGTTAAAGGGAAGTGCTGCGGAGCTCCTACAAATCGTGCCGGAATACGAACGAGAGGATTACGGCAAAATCATGTTAGCTTTGGAGCGCAAATATGGTGGTGACCATCGACGGGAGCTACATCGTATGGAGTTGAAGGGACGATGTCAGCGGGTTGGAGAGACGCTCCAGGAGTATGCGGCTGATATAGAGCGACTAGTGCACCTCGCCCACTACAACATGGCAGGTGAATACACAGAGCGTATTAAGATCGACGCCTTCACAGATGGAATACGGGATCCGGATACGAGACGTGCTGTTGTGTTGTATCCAAAAGCAACGTTTGCGGAAACCATCGCGTGTGCCCTAACCAACGAGACTGCTAACAACATCATCAAACCAGCAGTCAAGGTACGTCGTGTGGAAGTGGAACCAGCAATCAGTCACAAACAGGGCAATAACATCAAACCAGCAGATAACTGGCGGACAACGAGATTCCGGGATGGAACTAGTAAAATCAGATGTTGGGTTTGTGACAAAATAGAACACAATTCAAGGGAATGCTGGGAGATAAAGCGGAAACGGGCGAGAACACCATCGCCGATGTACCGTAGGCCACCGGAGGAACGAAGAATACCAGCCGAGGAGGAACGCTAAACAACAACAAAGGCGTTAAACGAGTAAGAGTCAGATTTGAGGAGCAAAAGCTGACTCCCACAACCAAATGCTGCATAACCTTCATCCCCATTTCCAGATTGGCAAAATGTGGTGATAGTTTGATGGTGCGAGGTGAAGTAGAGGGACGATCCAGTATAATAACCTTGGATACCGGAGCAACGAGAACGATTGTGCGGCCAGATTTCATCACGAATGGAGTTCGGACAATGAAAGGGTTCAAGTTACAAACGGCGACAGGCGACAGTGCGGCTATTAAAGGAAAGAAGGAGGTGGAAATACGAATCGGGAACAATGGTTTTCGACATGAAGTTCTGGTTGCGGATATTGTGGATGAGGTCATCCTGGGAATGGACATCATGAAACGAAATGGATTCGTATTGGATTTTGGACGGGGAACATTGGGCTACGGTAATATCGAACTGCCTTTGCAACTGAACAACGGGGACGAGCCAATCGTAAGGAAGATAAAACTGGATCGTCGGATGAAGCGACCACCACACTCGGAAACGGTTGTTTTTGGGAAATTGGATGGAGGAACTGGAACACGACGAAGGAAAGGATTATCAAAGAAGATAGAACCTAGATGGGAGGGACCGTACAAGGTCAGATCTAACGACTTGATCTATAGGACCCAAAGAGGAGTACGAGGAAAACTCAAGGTTGTACACCTGGAACGACTGGCGTTCTACAGAGGTAGAGGTCTGGATCCTGTTCGGGACGAATAGGTTTGGGCGGAGGGTAGTGTCACGAATCACAGATGCCACCTGTGATAATTAAAAAGGAAATTATAACAGTAGGGATTACCCTGTAACCAAATGTTTACATAAACGAACAAAATAAAAAGAAATAATGAAATAGGCGGAGCGAACCAAATACGACGCAACGAAAATTCGAGAAGTGTAGAGAAGCAAAATAATGGAATGTTCTACAAGTATTTGCGTCGTATAAATACGTGTAGACATTTGAGTTACGAAACAGTTCAATTTTGAATTTCCAAGTGTTAATATCGGAAAGTGATAAAAAGTGAAGTGTTAAAATAATAGTAGTGATAAATATTGTGAAAAATAATAGTTAAAATAAATATTAGTGAATTATTTGTTGAAATATTTGTGGGAAATAAATTTAATTGAAATTTAATCTTTGCGAGTTTAATATTCACAATCCAGTGATCGAACCGGATAAATTATTGAATAACCACTCGGCGAAATCGTAACAATAGTTTTTTTCATGGTGCGCTATGTTTTTATATTTGAATATGTTTTAAATATTGACGGATGAATAACAAATTTAAAAAAAATAGGTGTTTTCGCTTTTGAAAAACAATTAAAAATTTTTTAGGGTCAGAATTATTTTCTACATTCACTATTTATTATGATTATTAGTATTTGTGAATGAGCTAATTTTTTTATATTTTAGGACAGATAAGACCAAATTTAAAAAAATAGGTGTTTTTGCTTTTAAGAAATAATAAAAAACATTTAAATTTATACTCTAGTATTTTGATTATGAGTATTTTACCATAAGAAATATGAATTCCCAACAATTTTAATAGGGAAAAATAAACGTCAAAACTGTTATAATTGGGAATTACTTTTTCCAAACGAAATATTTTTCCCAATAGCCAGAATACACTTTTGGGAAAAATAATTCCCAACTGTTATAAAAACGTCAACAATTTCCAATTCCCCGGGAAAACCAGAATAGGGCCACAGGAAAAGGCTAAAGAACTACTATGGGAATATCTTTTGTTGCCGACGGAATTTTGTTTTATAATTGCTGGAAATTAGTAAGAAACAGATATGGAAAAAATGCTAATTTCGGACAAAATTTCATCTACTTTCCAACTCTGATTTTGTTTCATTTTAGTTAGGGCACACACCCAGCCGGAATTTTTGAGACACTTTTCTTTCGAGTAGTACACTTTTCCGTGTACATTTTATGTTTCTTTCCATAGAAACAGTATGTTTTCACACTAAAATTCACACGGAATTCCGTCGGGCTTGCATATTGGGTAGTGAATGTTTGTGGAATACATAAAGTTTAAGAATTATAGTTTCTGTGTTTATATTCACAACCCAGTGATCGAACTAAAATTCGGCAATTATAACCATTGGGCCTATTTAGACTAGTATCCTTAACAACACATTTCAACAACACTTGAATCAACTTGAAGTTTAGATTTGTGTTCAACACCCGATGTTTATTATATATGTATGTGTAAATTCGTTTTATTTCGTATTGATACTTTGACTCGTTCAATAATATTTTTGAAGTGTTTACAGCTCAAAATAAAAATTTTAATGGAAAAATAGTCACACATACAAACACAATCATTTGTTTTTGTGTTCAATAGTGAATATTGCAAGATGGACCTATTTTAAATAAAATTTGGTGATTTAAAAAATTTATCAAATTATTAATTTATAAATTTCAGAAGTGAATGCAAGTTAGTCTTCGTGCAGTTTTATTGAGCAGAAAGTGAATTTTATGTAACAGAAGTGAATCGTTAGTAAAATAAACGAAGACGAGAATATCGCTCAATATATTCAAGAGAAATTATGTATGTCGTACACTACAAGATGACGAGTAAGCAGAACACAGCGAATTAAGATCGACCCATTTTGTGATGGGAAACAAAATTCGGAAACAAGATGAGTTGCCATTAAAATTAATGTTTGAAGGATTTAACAATGAGTCGCTTTTAATTTACCCTGATTATATAAGTATATATTATATTTTCCAAATATACTATAAATCAAATAAAATTTAAAAATTATACCATTTAATTTGTACTTGTTCAAATTAAGATATACTTGAATTAAGTTACAAAAGATGGCCTTAAGTGTCACAAAGAATAATTTTAAATTTTAAAATTTCATCTATAGAAATAATAAACGGGAATGATTTAACGAATATAATCCATATGACAGTCTTGGATACACGACTCGATCTAGTTGTTATTAGATTCCCTTTAGAAGTTTATTTTCGGTTAATCAAAAGGGATTTTTTAGCAGATTTCAATTTCAACAGGTTTAAGTTTGGTCGAAGATTCATTGTTTTAGTAATTTGGAAAAAGGAAATTGTTTATCGGTACATTGATATCGTTTTAACGGGATTTGAATCTGTCGATAGAAATATTGCATGTCTACCATTGATTTGCTATAATACACATCGGCACATCAAAACGTGCAATCTACGTACAATACGTGGCTAAAGCGACAATGGCAGCAGAAATATCCAACAAAAAAAAATATCACCTCAATGAGTGTATACATATCTGGCCATTAATGTTTCCCAGTGGCGCTGATTATCAGAATCCGGCCGTGGTGTAATTATGTTCGAGATGAATTATCTACAATCTTTGATTATGTAAGTTATACGTACCAACAAGAGATTTCGTATGTATAGACATTTTAGACGTCTGAAAAGCTAAATAAATTTGAGTCATAATTTTTGAATCTTTGTTTTTGAACAAAATTTTTGAATAAAACGTTAACAAAAGATTTAAAGTCTGGATGCTATAAATTATGAAAGGAGTCAAAAACCGTTTAAACTTTGGAAGAAAAGGCCCGAAGCTGTCGAAACATCACAATATTATTGTTTTCCTTGACAAAAACACCGGAAATTGTGTAAATTTTAGACCCAAATAATTATTTCCAATTTTTTAAAGCTTAACATCATTGGTTTGAGCAAAGCCACCTGGATCAAGAATGCTTTGGTTTGAGCATCTAAAATATGCTTTCAGGAAAAGAAATTTGACTTACCCTCGAATGTGTCTGTAACCGGGTTATTGATGCCCGAAATATGTTTAAGCTGTATGCCGTCTTTAATCGGATGTCGGCGACCAGTTTATTGGAATTTTAATATTATTTTTCATTCAAGAAATTATTTAATAACATTGATTAACACCAGCATTCAGAATGACACAATAAAAAATTCAAGCAAACCAAAAAAAATTTATTGGTTAATACTCAGTATTGCTAACATCATTGTCTCGAGCGCGGATGTTTGAGTCGATTGAATTGCTCGGGAGTATAGAAATTTATTTTTTTCATTTAAATATTAGTTATACAAAAATTATGGTACATATTAATGGTATTGGTTCATAACTTGCAGAATCATAAAATAATATATTTTTTATATATACAAAAAAACAAAAATTAATGTTGTAAAGTATTTTGCTATTCTTAAAGAAAAAACAAAACGAATTATACTTTTATCATTAATTTTGTTCAATTAAACCTACAAATAAAATTACAGTCAAAAATTATACCATTTACAAATTACTTAAGTAATTAAGTGGTTCCACAAATTATTTGATTGTTATATAAAAATTATTTGAAAAACTTAATTGAGTTCATTTGCATTGCAAATTTGCAAGAGCAATGCAAAAGAGAAAAACGAAGAAATTGATCCAAACCAATTCGTGTAAACACAATCAATTTTGATGGTAATAATATGATATGTAGTGTACTCATTTTTTACAATCAAATGTCTATTGCAGCGAGATTTTGAATAAATAAAAACAACAATTTTAATCGATAAATTTATGTTTTATTGAACAAATTTTGATAATGCTGTATATAATCATTACATTGTTCATTTTTACTAAAATCAGGTGTATTCTTTATTCGTATATTCCGTTGCTGAAAAAATTGATATACACTATGGTATAATATAGGATCGTTCATCTTCTGTCCAGCTTCTAAATATTTTCGAGCCGATAGCAAATCATTACAAGGCAATTGCTTAGCTAGTCGCAGCGCATCAATTATTTTCCCTTGTCCCAGTAATACCTCAATAATAATTTCATTGGCTTTAAGTTTAGAAAGCATATCTAAGGCCATTTGTGAAATACACGAATTAACATTGCCGAGCGATAGCAGAAAACAGGCTAATGGTTTTGATTCACTTAGTAACGAATAATTTAATAATTGCTGAAGTGTATCAAAATCTCGACGTGTTACTAAATTCATTATTATCAATTTACTAAGATCATCTTGTGCTGCAATTTTATGTTTAAGCAAAGATTGCAGGTAGATCATTAGTATTTTACCGAGGTAATCTAGATCGGTAATTGATAAAAAAATTTCAATGCACATTTCGTATTGATCAATCTTAACACGAGGTAAACTAATTGATTTTGAAGAGGAAACTTTAGCCGTAGAAAGTGTTCCCATTTGAAGTTTTATTTCATCATCCAAATATAATCTAAAATTCATAATAATAATTATAATAATCAGACTAATTTTACGTATTATCACTTACTTGTAAACTTCATTTAATTTATCAAAAATTTTCTCAAATATTGGTAAATATATAACATTATTTTGATCATTAACTAAACCCTTAAGGACGGATAGTAGGTATTCTTTTCCATTGGTCCGATTTAATAAAAATTCGACTAAGCACACTTTATCAGCTACCAGAGTGCATAAGGGATCAATCTTTAAATTTAAATACCACAAACAACCCAGTTTAGCATCAATTACAACATTTGGTTGAAAGAGTACCCAATTCTTAGAATCTATACAAACAAATCAATTATTAATAAACAATAATTTAACTCATTATTAACATACATAATTCACATTGCATTGTTTTTTCATCAGGTGGAATACTAGGCAATTTTAAATTGAACGGTTTGAGTGACTTGCCCAATGTTATAGGCGAATGTATTACCACTCCAGTAACTGGATCAATCTCTCCACTTACTGCAATATCGAAAAGTAATGATGTTGCGGAGGCTTGATGATGTACTACAACCAAATCATCAACAATATTCATTGCAAATCGACCACTGTGCCCTAGTTTTAGAATATGGGCTTTTCGAGGTGCCAATCCTGGTCCATTCAATAAGTAAATAATTACTTCTACCAAACGATTCGGCGTTTGACGCAAAATCAGTATGGCCGACGTATTATATAGTTGGGCAAGTGTTACATCACATTCTAATATATTTTTATCACTTTCTAGTTCTAATCTTGGTAACTTTGTAATAATTCCCTGCTTCAGCACGACTGGTGTTAATATTGTTCCGTTGTTTGAGGATAATAAAGCAAAACTTCCAGTTGGACACCATGCAAACCAGCTTAATGTTAAACTTAATGTTTTAATACATTTAAGTTGTTTCTTTTCAAGCGAAATTGTGTGCAATTCAATGCCACAATTCGAAATTAAGGCTACTTCTTTGAAATGCACCCAAACAAACCCAAAAATTTCTGCATTTTTCTCTTTTGTAATTAAAATATCATTTAAATTTGGTTGATTATCAACAAAGTGAATGAATTCAACAGCTAATTCTGTTCTTTGAATCGCTAAAATTTTGTTATCAGGTGAAAATTTAATTGATCTTATTGCACCCTTGTCTTTCATACAAAATTTTATTAAACGAAATTCTGATGGGCCTTTTACGGTTATGCCAGTTGCTCCACCCGATCGCACAGCAAATACCTTGAAACAAAGCACAATAGTGTATTAAAACATGATCTTACAATAGCCCATTGCTAAAACAATTTCCGTACTTGTCGATTTGAGTCATCAAAAAATACATTTGTCATTTGGCTAACTGAATCGAAACGAATCGGATTATTGCACAATTCTAAATAATGTAATGGATTATCCATATTTATAATTTGGCTATTAATTTTATAATATAAATAATTTTTTAACTATAATATATTTATATCTTTATATATTTATAAAATCTTCATTTTGTGTTACACATAAATTTATCACAATTTCCATGTTTTCTTATATGTCATATGTCATTGTAGTAGTTATACTGAAGGGGCGTGACAGCTCAACTTTATAATGGTGATATGGGCAAACCATCGAGATGAATAATTATGGAGACAATATCTTTCAAAATTTTCGACCACAAAAAACTAAAAAACAAACAAACAATATCTTTCAAAATTAATCCGTTTTTTTACACGAAGTATTTTATTCCGAATTCTTCAGCAAAAAATTCTCTCATCGTTTAGACGAGTAAAGGAAATACTGGATTTTTTTCATATGTACATTCAAAAAATATTTTAATTTCATTTTGTTCTATGTCCTTGAGAATTTTTTTTATTAATTTTTGTTTGGGTGAGTGCGGAGAGACCAAAAAATGTTTGTTTGTTTGGGTTTTTGTGGTCGAATGTTTCCATTCTTATGACCTATTTGTTCTGTTTTTCCAATTTCGCTGTCAAAATCTTCTCAGGGGAAGAGCTGCAGCTATGGATTGTATTTTTTATTTATTCACTAGTATAAACTCAATTTGTCTTTTCCTTGTTGATGTAAGAAAATTTCCACAATGATCGCCAAGCAAAACAAGTTTTGTTATGGAAATCGAAAAAAAATCGGTAATAAAATAAACACTCGTGTAAATGAGAAAAAAAAGTGTGTAACAGAGAAAGAGAAAATTTTCTTTCGTTTGCTTGCAAGTCGACTTTTCGAAAATCAATTTTAAATTTAGTTAAAACTTTGTTTAGGGAGACGATTAAATAAATCATAAATTGTAATTATTTACTTCATATGTCAAAAAAGAATATATACATACATATTAATTACGTATAAATAATAATTATGTGTTCTTGCAACCTGTTTGTTTTCTCGTTTTTTGACTTTTCTTCGCCCTCGAAATATTAGAACACTGTTAGATACTTATGATTTACGCTGTTAAATTCATCAATTTTTCGATAGATTTAAAAAAGTTTCTAGAATAAAATATAAGTTGTATAAGTTGAAGTTGTATTTATTGTGATAATTGTGTTTGGTAATTGTATTAAGTTATTTTGATTATCTGTATTGAATATTATAAATTTATATTTGTGGATATTGGATGAGCATCTAAGAAATAATGACAGTGAGATATTTAAACCCAGTTAATTTGGGAAGCGTATAATAAAAAGCGCGTGTCATTGCGAATTCAAAATGATGCGGTGTTGCCGAAGAGAACAATAATGACTATATATTGCTGTGTTGGTGATGAAGCATTTCCATTGCTAACAAATATTGTCACGAGAAGAAGAACAACTGTTTTAAAAAATAATTAAAGTAGGCGGAAATAATTCCAGAACTCAATGCCACTAGAGGCCCACGGTTCAACCCACATACACATACAGATTAAAAACACCCAATCGTGATTGATGAATCGTCACCACACCCTCGGAATCGAACCCGAGACCCCCGAATGACAGAGCAAGTACGCTATCTTCTCTGCCACGAGAACGACACAACTGTTTTACTACACGAGAAAAATATTTTTAACTATCGACAATCCGGAACCAGGAAATTGCAAACTTTTCGAAAACCAATTATGGCAAGCAGACCTACGGTTATCATCATAAAAAAATCCACAGTGTACTTGCATAATTGGTTAAGAATGTTTTTTTTGCGGTTTTTACTGACCATTATTGGCCCGTACCGTGTCAACAATCTGACTCCATCGGTTTCGATCACGAGCCAGCTCTTCAAACCATTTTAGACAGTTTGAAGATGCCAGATCGCTCTGTACGCCGTGAAGCCATCGTCGCCGACAGGGACCTCTTCACCTACCGAAAGGCGGGGAGAACCCCCGCCTTTCTGTAGGTGAAGAGGTTCGCTGTACCATTCGGTTCGGATCAGCACGCAGAACGTGTTCGAGCCAGCGTACTCGCTGTCCTTTTATTTCATGCACGATATCAGGAATTTGCATTAAATTCCTGATCTCGTGATTGAAAAGAACTCGGTAAGTGCCATCGACGTCGCGTTTTGGGCCATATACACGCATGATTCTTCTCTCGGATGTTAGAAGCCATCTTTCGTACTCATCAGTCAAGGTCCAGCTCTCACATCCATACATGACAACGGGTCTGATCAAAACTCTGTACAGTTTCGCCCACACTATTATCGTGAGTGATGAGAGATCCAAGATACTTGAATCTCATCACTCCTTCAAACGTGTGGTTACCAATACTGAAATCAATTGCGTCTTGCTCTCTAAAACCAGAAATAAGATATTTGGTTTGTGACTCGTTGATTTTGAGACCAATGGAAGCTGAACACTGTTCCAGTGGATCAAGTATCTCTTTCACTCCGTTGCCATTTAATCCAATCACACAGATATCATCTGCATAAGCAAGAAGTTGATTGGATTGTCGGAATAAGATATTGTCCTGAGGTGTTTCACTTTTACAAAGGATGCATTCCAACATGAGATTAAAAAGTATCGGGGACGGCGCATCTCCTTGTCGAACACCGGAATTGATTGCAAAAGTTCTCGATAGCCTGTTCTCAACTTTAACACAGCATTGTGACTGCGTTACTATCATTTTACAGAGATGTACATATTTTTTCGGTATTCCTAAATATTCAAGCGCATACCATGATCTCTCTCGATTAATCGAGTCATAGGCTTGCTTGAAATCTAGGAATACCTGGTGTACATCGCGAGATATTTCGTAGTACTTGAAAAGAATCATCCGTAGCGAAAAAACTTGATCAGTGACTGACCGATTTGGACGAAATCCTCCTTGGTAGTCACCGAAAATTTCCTCCGCTAGAGAAGAAATTCTTCCCAAGATAATGTATGGCAGTAACTTATATGTTGTGCAAAGGAGAGCTTTACCGCGATAATTCTCGCATTTCATGCGATCACCCTTTTTGAAAATTGGGCATAATGCGGCAACTTTCCATTTTTCGGGCATAACTTCATTTCACCATACCAATCGAACAAGATCGAAAAGACAGTTCCACAAAGTTAGCCCTCCGAATCTCAAGAGCTCTGAATTAATGCAATCAACTCCTGGTGAACGATTTTTCTTTAATTTCTGCATGGCCATTGTGAATTCCTCATAGGATGGATCCTCAATGAACATCTCTGCGGTCTGTATTTGAGGGTATTCAAACACAGCTTGTGATACATGTGGAACATTAAGTAAATCAGAAAAATGTTCACGCCATGTATCGAGTACCGCATCGATGTTAACACAGAGGTCCCGAATGGAAGTTGACCAAGATCTGAAGGTATGGTGCAATTCGGTGATTCCTTTAAAGAAACCACGCGAATTGTGCTCATTGCTAAGTTGTACTCTTAAGACCTTGGCCTTCCACCATTCGCACTTCTTCTGTCTACAAATGCGTTTAGCTATCCTTCTAGTAAGAACTGCTTTGTTTTTTCTTGCAATTGTAAACCGAGTTTGCGGTTCATTGTGGGCTATATTTCGTTGCTCAACAGCAAGATGACACTCCTCATCAAACCAATCATTTTTGGGCTTAGTTTTCACTATACCGAGAGTGGGCTGGCAGCATCGACAACCGAGGTTTTCAATACTTCCCAGACAGTGTTCACATCATCAGATTGGTAATTGGATTGCATAATGCTACAAGATCTTGATATTTTCGTTGCGTTTCTTCATTTATCAGACCTTCACAAGAGAATCGCTTTGTATATTCTCCTGTCATCCCTGACTTGTACGAAAATTTCCATCGTAGCTTTGCAGCAACCATAAAATGGTCACTGCCTACGGATTTTGTTGACGACCGATACGATCTCACGTCTTGGACAACCCGAGCCCGTCCTTTAGAAATCAACACATGGTCAATTTGGCTTCGAGATGTTTTACGTGGATGTATCCATGTTTCTAAATGGATGTTTTTATGAGGAAAGAATGTACTTGCCACTTTGAGATCATGAGCGATCGCAAAGTACATCATTCTTTCCCCATTCTCGGTCGCAGTTTCGTGTCGGGAGTACGGACCTATATTGTTACATAAGTCGGTATGATTTCTGCCAGCTCTAGCATTAAAGTCACCAATCACCAATTTGACATCATGCTCCGGTATAGAACCCATCAGATTATCCAGATTATTGTAAAATGAGTCTTTATCCTGGGATTGGCTTACATCAGTGGGCGCATGTATACAGACAATTGACAGGTTGGCTAATCTCATGTTCAAGCGAAGCTTACACATTCGATTATAGACTGCTTGAAAATCCAAGACAGCCTTTTTTACCTGTGGCCCAATGAGAAAGCCAACTCCAAGATTTCCGAGGTCATCTCCACTGTGTAGCAACGTATAGCCTTGGGACACATGGTCTCCACTTTTAGGCCATCGAGTTTTTTGGAGAGCTACGAGTTCCAGCCGATACTTTTCATGCATGTGATAAGGCCGTCAAACGCGCCAGGTTTTCTAAATGACTGCACGTTCCACGTGCCGATCCTCAATCTCGTATCCGGGTACTTAAGCGAGGGTTCCTTTTTTTTGTTGTCTTGGCGGTATCCGATTTTTTTATTTTTGTTGACATTTTTAACATTTTCACTTTTTTTACGGATGCGGGTCGGCAGCCCAGCGATCCAACCAGATTTAGTCGCCTCCTACGATAAGCTCTGGATACTGTGGTGGTATTCTATGGGTCTCATGTTTCGTTCGTAATATTTACGAAACACGAATGCCCCCAACCACAGGGCTTAAGAATGATAAAATAATGTTAAAATACATTTTAATTATTTTATTACCGCGTGGCTCAGTGGTTAAAGCTGTAGTAGTTGAAGCGGGGGGGAGGTACCAGGTTCGAATCCCGATAGGAGATTTTTCACTATCTGATTACGATCAGTGGTGTTAATGAACACATCTATGAGCCTCTATTGGAGTGCAGATGGATCTTCGAAAATCGGTCTATAGCCGTCCGTCCTCGATTTGGCCAATAAGGCGTAAAGTAGGACATAAACAAGCGAAACGTGAAAGAGCTGGGAAAGCCTTGAGCCCCAAAACAGATTGCAATAGTATAAAATGTAAAAAAAGAACAAAAATTATTTTATTTTTAATAAATTTGTTTATTTTTATTGTATTTATTTATAACAAATATGTAACGAAAGAGAAAATATTACTTTTGTACAGAACAATATCCTCTTGATTAACGTCGGTCCATACCACTGAAGTTAAAAAAGAGGCGGTATCTTTAAAAATTAATGGAAGCAAAAAAATTATCAAGTGTTTAACAGAGAATAAGAAAATTTTTAATTCGTATTTTCGAAAATCAAATTTGAATTAAGTTAAAACCTTATTTCGGGAGACGGTTAAATAAATCATAAATTGTTATTATTTAGTTCATATGTCAGAAAATAAGTAAATATTTTATTTATGCAGAAATAACATAGAAATATATTATATTATATAGAATGAACATTATTAAACGTCAAGCGTTCCAAATTTGTGAAAAAAAAGAGAAAGAAATAGAAATATCATAGGCGTGCTTTTAATTCAAAAAAGGGATTTGCAATGAAGTTGCTGACTTTAACATACATCACATATATATATATATATATATATATATATATATATATATATATATATATATATAATACAAATATATATATATATATATATATATATATATATATATATATATATATATATAATACAAATATATATATATAACTTATATATAATTTAATGTACTCGTTTCCACACCTCCCAAGAGGAAGAGTACTTAGTGCGTTTTTTTTCAAGGCCTAATCCACAAAATATAGAGTTTCTGGTGTAATTTCATTGGTGTTAATATTAGCATTGTTTGTATCAACATTTTCACAATTATTGTCCAAACGAAATAAGCCGGGAACGGATGAATCCTTCAAAATTCTGCGTTTATATGCATCCTTCCGTAACATAAAACAGGTTTCATCAAAATGTGTTGAACATACGAGCGACCGTTTATGATTCTGATTTTTCACTTCTACTTCCAAAATGCTTAACCATTTTTCTTCCATATGTTTGCACTTTGGTAATCTGAAAGAAATTAAGCATAAAAAAATCAAAAAAAAATCTAATTATTGTTTCACTACCAATATACAGTCTAAAACTCATGAATTATTAAACTTTATTATATTTAGTTGTAAAATGAAAAAATTAAATTTAAAACACAGCACTAAATTAAATATCGTACACACGCGCGCCATTTTGGGTGACCATATTATGTACTATCTTTCGTAATAGTAAATCTACTGCACTGGTAAAACTAAATGTTTATATTCTATATACACCAAAACAAACACCGTACATTTATAACAAAATCATTTTGCTAAATTTTAAATTAAAAATGATTATTTTTGGTAATTTATTAATATATTTGCACTATTAGGTTAGTTATGAGTCATAAAGTATAAACAAACACTTACCTATGAAACGAAATTCCCAATTTGTTTTTGCCCTGATAATTTCGGCAATTTTGCACAATACACTTCATTATTAATTATAATATTACTATTTAAAATAACACAATGTAAAGTTTATATATTGTTTAATTAAATTTAATTGAACACTATTATTTTTTATTTTTAAAAATTTTTACAATCACTTAACTGCTTGTAGCAATCCCAAAATTGAAAAAGTTTGTTTTGGTGTTTATGTGAAAAGAAGCAACCGCCATATTGAACTTTTATATACACCTCTCACTCATATTGATAACGCTTGAAACAAAATATTTTGTATGGAAACACAACAACAATTTTGCTTATGTTCATTCTATATATTTCTATATAGTTCATTCTTATGTTCATTCTATATATACTATATATAGTATTATATATTTCTATGAGAAATAATAATACAAATTATGTGTTCTTCAACCTTAGTTTTTTGACGTTTAATTCTTGGAGCTTGAACACTGGTAGAAACTTATGACTGACGCTGTTAAATTCATCAATTTTTCGGAAATACATAAATAAATAGATATAAAATGAGTGCCTCCATTACAATAAAAACCTCCATCTCTAACATTATTTTTGTTTGTTTTCAATGTTAATTTATACAGTCTCCATAGTTATTTACCTCAGTGATTAACACTTTATTACCCTACGTTTACCCTACGTTTACATTATTGTTTTCGAGTGTTGTTTTCGAGTATTGTTTTCGATATTAGATTGTTGTTGCTGTTTTCCCATATAAAAAGTTATCGTTTCTATTTGAAAACAATACTCGAAAACAACAAAAAGATGTAGCTCATACATCTTTTTCGTTGTTTTCGAAATAAAAATATCGATTTATCGAAAATATTTTTAAATTTTTTTTCTTTTTATTAATATTTTGAATTGTAATTGATACATTTAATAATTAAAATTGACTAAAAAATATATATTTAAATGTTTTTGGTAGTTTTTTTAAATATTAAAAATTAAACTTATCGACACCGATATTTATTTGAAAATGCCAAAATGTCAAAATGGATTATAAACAAACCAAATAAGAGCGGCAAAGTGTGAAAATCAATTATTGATTATTTTGTGATAATCATTTTGTGAACTAATATATATACATATATATATTATATGTATATATAATATATATTTAATTGTGATTATAGATACTTGTGATTCAGTGTAGTGAAATTGGTGATAATTAAACTATATCTTGATTTATTGTGAACAAAAACATTTTATATAAAATGAATTCAGACTATGATAACATAGAATATTTAGACGATTCACTTGAGGATGAGTTTGAGGATTACGAACTCCCCATTCAAGTTGATAAACCGGTGAATACCGATCAAAAAATAGTGTTTGTTGTTGTGCCGAAAGATAAATCAAAATCTGTTTCGCAAGGTACAGTTCGTGCTATGAGACTAAGCACCGAAGAAAAAGATATGTTCGACGAGGAACTTCTTAAATACGTGTTCGATCGGCCACCATTGTTTAATTATTGTTTGCCGATTCAACAAAGAAGTTCCGGTATTATAAATCGGTTGTGGGGTGAGGTATTAGAAGCAATGCTTCCTACCTACCCAAATATAAATTTGGCTAATTTAAAAGAAAGCTTTAAATACCATCGTTGTCATATATGATGGTGTCATATAAACATTATATAATATAGGAAATACATGTAACCATGTTGACACGATGGAAAGCGAAACTAAATTAACGGAGTTGGATGACGAACGTAAGGGTGATTAGACGTGTCATATTGGATATAGTGAAAAATCCAAAATAAAAGATTATTTAATAAAATTATATTTAATAATAATAAAACTGAAATAAATGTAAAACATAATAAAATATTGAGTTTAAATAAAGAATCGTTCGTAAATATAATATGGCGCAGTTGATAGGATAAATTATTGAAGATATAAAGTAATAAAAATAAAAAGAAAAGATCGTGCTCGTGCAAAAAAAAAAAAAAAAAAAAAAAAAAAAAAAAAATAATAAAACAAAAATGGATAAATATGGATTAATTGTACCGCATCCATTATCGTTTGACGGTAATGTAGAGGAAAATTTCAAAAAATTTAAAATTAAATTTGAAATTTATCTAAAAGCAATCGAAGCCAACAACAAAAAAGACGAAGTGAAAATTGCTATTTTATTAAACATCATAGGTGACGAAGCTATGGAAAAATTTGAGACGTTTACTTTTGAAAACGACGAGAAAGACAAATATGAAGATGTATTAAAGGCATTCGAAAAATTTTGCATACCGCAAAAGAAAAACCAAAGCATAAACAGGCACATTTTTTTTAAACGAGTGCAACAAGATGGCGAATCAACAGACGATTTCATAACCGCGTTAAAAAAGTTAAGTTTATCATGCGAATTTGGAGAGCTTAAAAACAGCCTAATAAAAGATCGAGTAATAAGTGGAATTAACAACAATAATTTGAAAGATCGATTGTTAAGAGAGGAAGAAATGGATTTAGAAAAATGTGTGCGATTATGTAAGACGGCGGAAATCGCAGAACAACAGTTGAAAGCAATGAAGGATACGAATGTGGTGAATGAAGTAAAAAAGCCAAAACAACGACATCAGTCGAATAATTTTCATCAATCGAATAATTTTGGAAAAGCAAGATACGCAAATAAATCAGAATACCAGCATAATCAGAAGAACATACATAATCAAAGTCAAGCAAAAGGCATCAACTACCAGAATAAAAGCGGAAATCAAAATCAGTGTAGTAGATGTGGATATCAACATCCAATCAGACAGTGTCCAGCATACAACAAGAAGTGCAAGAAGTGTAATAAGGTAGGACATTTTTACAATGTTTGTAAATCGGTTAAAACAGAAATATTAAAACCGAATAAAATCAATTATTTAGAACATAAAGAATATGTTGAAAATGTCGCAAATGATAACAGTAAATTTTTAGGAAGTATAGAAAATGAAAATAAAAATAAATTAAAATGGTATGAACAAATATTTTTAACAGATTTAAACTTAAAAGTTAATTTCAAAATAGACACCGGGGCTGATTGTAACGTAATTGATTTTGATTCGATAAAACATTTTAATTTAAAACTAATAAAAAGCAACTCAAATTTGCTATCATATAATGGGTCAAAAATTAATATATTAGGAATTTGCTATCTGAATTCTAAAATTAAAGATAACAATTATAATATCAAATTTTACGTAGTTAGAGATAGAGCAGTACCAATTTTAGGGTTGCCAACAATAGAAAATATCGGTTTGGTTAAAAGAATAAATTTAATATCAGATATATTTAATGTTTATAAAGATCTATTTGAAGGAATAGGTGAGATTCCAAATTTTGAATACAATTTTACTTTAAAGAATAACTACAGTCCGAAAGTAGAACAAAGATGCAGAGGCATACCATTTAAAATAAGAGACAGGTTTAAAAATGAACTAGATGACATGGAAGACAAAGGCATTATTAGAAAAGTAGACGAACCAACAGAATTTGTTAGTCAGGTAGTTGTAATAAATAAAAAAGACGGCTCACTCAGAATTTGCTTAGACCCACAAAACTTAAATGAGAATTTATTAAGAGAACAATATCAGATGCCAACATTTGATGAAATTGCGAGCAGCATGAAAAATGCAAAGGTTTTCAGCACGCTAGACTGTAGCAAGGCATTTTATCAAATAAAGTTATCAAACGAAAGCTCATTAAAAACAACTTTCTTAACGCCCTACGGGAGGTATTGTTTTAAGAGAATGCCCTATGGCATAAAAACGGCAACCGAAATATACCATAAAAAATTTAAAGAAATATTTGCGAATATTAAAAATACGGAAATCTACGTAGATGAAATTATAATATGGTCAGAAAACATGGAAGAACATGATAAAATATTAATAAAAATCCTAGATTTGGCAAGAAATAACAATATAAAATTTAATAAGGAGAAATGTATGATAAGACAAAAATCTATAAAGTTTTTAGGACATATATTTGACGAGACGGGAATTAGAATGGATAATGATAAAATTAAGGCAATGCAAAATATGAAAATACCAAAAAACAAAAAGGACATAGAAAGATTTTTAGGGATGATAACATATGTGTCTAAATTTATTCCACATGTTTCCAATGTAACAGAATCCTTAAGAAAATTAGTTAAAAGAAATGAATCATTCATATGGGGTGAAGAACAAAATAGAGATTTTTACAAATTAATAGATATCGTAACGAAAGACCCAGTATTAGCGTATTATGACTGTAATAAAGAATGTAAGCTTAGTGTAGATGCAAGCAGTACGGGTGTAGGAGCAGTTCTGTTGCAAGAAAATAAACCTATAGTATATAGCTCGAAGGCATTTACAGAAACTCAACGGAACTGGGCACAGATAGAAAAAGAACTAAACGCAATTGTATTCGGATGTACTAGAAATCATCAATTAATTGCAGGAAGAAAGGTACTAGTAGAGACAGATCACAAACCTTTACTGCCAATTTTCAAAAAGTCGTTAAATGAGATTCCCACACGACTTCAGAAAATGAGAATGAGATTGCAACCATATGACATTGAATTAATATTTAGACCAGGAAAAGACTTAATAATTGCAGATATGTTATCTAGAGCTCATATAGATGAAGTAGAAACCGATATCGAATTAACAGACATGACTATTTTAGCATTAAATTTACAAGAAAACATGTCAGACAAAAGAATAAATGAAATAATAAACGAATCGAATATAGATGAGGAAATTATGGCCTTAAAACAATTTATTAGATCAGGATGGCCGAATGACAAAACAGAAGTTCCCAACAGCATCAAGCATTATTTCACGTATAAAGAATGTCTATTTGAGTTTAATAATTTAGTTTGGAAAAATAACTGCATAGTTATACCGAAAAAATTAAGAAGTGAAATGTTAGAAAAATTACATTATAACCACATGGGAATAGAAAAAACAAAATTACGAGCCCGTGAAATTATATTTTGGCCAAACATGAATACACAAATTGAAAATATAGTATCAAATTGTGAAACATGCCTAAGATTCCAAAAATCAAATCAGAGAGAAGAACTAATAAACTGTGAAATCCCAACAGGAAGATGGCAAATAGTAGGTACAGATATTTTTCATTTTAAAAATAAAAATTACTTAATGGTGGTTGATTATTTAACAAAATACATTGAAATGGCCATATTATCAGATATGTCAAGTATAACAACAATAAATGTTCTAAAGTCTATTTTTGCTAGACATGGAATACCACTAGTTGTAAGGAGTGACGGAGGACCACAATATAGTTGTAAAATGTTCAAAGATTTTTCTAAAATGTATGGTTTTGAACATAAAACCTCAAGTCCTCACTACCCGAAAAGTAATGGAATGGCTGAAAGACATATTCAGACCTTAAAACGATTACTGAAAAAAGCCGATCACGATAATAGAGATCCATATTTAGCATTGATGGAATATCGTAATACACCTATATCACATAATTTAGGTTCACCAAACAAATTACTATTTGGAAGAGATGTCAGAGGTATATTACCACATTTCGAGATCAATATCAACAACGACGTATGTGAAAAACTTAGAGAACGACAAGAAATTAGCAAATCTTATTATGATAATAAAGCTAGAAATTTAACTGAATTAGAAATAGGAGACAAAATAAGAGTTCAAAACGATAATAAGGAATGGGAGTCAGCAATAGTCTTAAACAAAAATGCTGAACCTAGACGATACAATATTATCAAAGAAAATGGTAGGATAGTTGACAGAAACAGAAGTCATCTAATAAGGGACAGTTGTAGGAAAAAATTTGAAATATTACCGGAAGAACAAATAGTCGAAATAAACAATAATGAGAATATAATCTTGGCACCGAATCAAAATACAAATAATACTGTTATCTATAATGATGAAAATAAGAGAAATAGTATTAACAGAAATGAAAATATTGTTAAAAATGAAAATACTAATCATAGACCAATAAGGAATATAAGAAAACCAATTTATTTAAAAGACTATGTTACAGGATAACACAAAAGAATAAAATGATTAATATTTTTATTTTCAAATTAAATGTAAATTGAAATATATATATAAAATTTAAATGTAACAACATATGTAACTGAATTCATATTAATTTAAGAAAAGAAAATTTTGTAAAAATTATATAAAAAAAAAAAAAAAAAAAAAAAAAAAAAAAAAAAAAAAAAAAAAAAGGAGATGTCATATATGATGGTGTCATATAAACATTATATAATATAGGAAATACATGTAACCATGTTGACACGATGGAAAGCGAAACTAAATTAACGGAGTTGGATGACGAACGTAAGGGTGATTAGACGTGTCATATTGGATATAGTGAAAAATCCAAAATAAAAGATTATTTAATAAAATTATATTTAATAATAATAAAACTGAAATAAATGTAAAACATAATAAAATATTGAGTTTAAATAAAGAATCGTTCGTAAATATAATAATCGTGATTTATATACCCGATTTAAATCGCACAATGCGAAAGTGCCAAGTGGGTCTGGCACAGTCCCAAAGCTAGTGCCAAAACATTTGGAGATTTTGAGGCAATTAGATAACGTAATTGCTAAAAGAAAGTAAGTAATGCATAACTTTTATTTACATTTTATAGAAACTAATTTGTTTTAATTTTGAAGGCAAATAACTAGCGTCGAATGTATGGAGCAGCCGTTGGACGCCACAGTTAATTTGGGTAAGTTAACTTGATTAATCATAATTTTTTAGATGCATCCCGTGAAAATTTGTTAATTTTGTTCCAGAGCACATGCCACCACAAAAAAAACAAAAACAAGCCGCCTCAACAAAAAGACCGTGTTCCACTCAGCCCAGGCCAGGATCTAGTACGTCAACTAGACCTGGTTCTAGTATGTCGCAAACAACGAGCGATCCAATAGATCTCGGAGACCAGATCGATAAACTTGTTGGAGCGGTGCAGTTGAGTGCAGCCCAACGAAATGAGCGGAATGATCGGGCTCAAAATTTTGGAGACCAGTGGCCCTATTCTGGTTTTCCCAGGGAATTGGGAATTGGGAATTTTTGACGTTTTTATAACAGTTGGGAATTATTTTTTCCAAAAGTGTATTCTGGCTATTGGGAAAAATATTTTGTTTGGAAAAAATAATTCCCAATTATAACAGTTTTGACGTTTATTTTTCCCTATTAAAATTGTTGGGAATTCATATTTCTTATGGTAAAATACTCATAATCATAATCCTAGAGTATAAATTTAAATTTTTTTGTTATTTCTTATAAGCAAAAACACCTATTTTTTAAAATTTGGTCTTATCTGCCCTAAAATATAAAAAAAAATTAGCTCATTCATAAATACTCATAGAAAATAATTCCGACCCTAAACAGTTTTTTGTTTTTCAAAAGCGAAAACACCTATTTTTTTTTTAAATTTGTTATTCATCCATCAATATTTAAATCATATTCAAATATAAACATAACGCACCATGAAAAAACCATTAAAAAGGTACTCTAGTGGCGAACATTTAAAACTATTTCTTTCACAGAGGGGAAATAATTCCCAGCACGCCAGAATACACTTTTGGGAATTGGGGAATAAAATATTGGGAATTATTATAGTTGGGAATTGGGAAAATTTTTTTCCCAATTCCCAATTCCCAGGGAAAACCAGAATAGGGCCACAGGTGGCATGGCACATGCGTGGCCTCAACGATGTAGAATTTTTTGAAGCGGCCAGTTACATTAACAACTATTTCTACGAGAAAGCGAAGGAAAAGCAGCAACAGCACCATTTAGGATAATTGTTTTCATAAGATGAGTATTGTTCCGTTTCATTATATACATTTTTATTTATTATATTCGGAATTTTTTTATTATTTCGTTTTAGGTGACAGAAGAATTCCATCATTTTATTTATATTAATTATTAAATTGAATTTTGTTTGTTTTTGCATGTTATATTTATTATTTAATTGAATTTTGTTTGGTTTGCATTTATTACTTTAGTTTAAACAAATCTAATAGGTTTTTATGCATAATTGATGTACATTTTTTGAATTTAATTGCATCCATATTGCTTTTCCTATAAAAATAAATAATACAATTAATTATTTAAACATAAAATAAAAAATTTGTTTTCTTAATTATTAATTGAATTGTACACAATTTTCAACAGTTTGAAAACACAGCAAAACAAATATGGATGACAACAAATCAAAACAAATATGGATGATTCGAAGACGATCAGTTTAGTTTTTGTTGTTGCCTAACGATAAGTACCAAAAATCGAAAACAATTGACGATTGGAAAACCTAAAAATGCGATAACTATCGGAGAAAAAAATAACTGTGACACCCAGATAAAAATATTTAGTAAACGTCAAATTCCATAGGTTTATGCATCAAAAAGTTGTATAAAAATTTTCAATATTGCTTTACAAATATATTTTAGCTAAATATGTTTATTATTCAATTTAATTTGAAATATGTTTTTTATGTTTTATAGGATAACAAAAGAATTTTGTTTTAGTTACTGTGTTATATATGTTTAATTTATAATTCAAAAAGTTCATTTTTTTTTTTTAACGATATGTCAAAATTAAATGTCTCTTAATATTTTATTTTATTATCTAGTTAGACTCGAGTATATCTGAAAATATTTTATTTGTGTTTTTAATAACCCGTCGTATGTTTTTAAATAAGTTATAGCTATTTGCATTTTAGGAAATACACAAATATTGACATTTATCTGGGTGCGACAGTTACATTTTCTTCCGCTAGAGAACCCATTCCAATCGTCAATACTCGAAAACAACACTCGAAAACAATAATGTAAACGTAGGGTTAGCATCGTTCGCTTCCCTAAAATTAATTTTAGTTCAGTGGCAAATTATCTTGACATTTTTTCAACGTGTTAGGTATTTATTGAAAGTTAGCTTCATTTTTTAAAACTTTAATTTCAATTATCTTTTTTGTATATTTGTAGGTAAATCTATTTAGTACACATTAAATAAATAATAGATTGCTATAATATGCCTGGTTTAAGTGAATTAAAATCTTCGTGGGCCGATGAAGTAGAAATCGAGGCGGGTGGATTACCACCAACAACAGAGGTTCACGAAAATGGGATGAAAATTGTTACCGAATATAAATTCAACAATGATGACAAAAAAGTGAAATCAGTACGAACATACAAAATAACCAAACAAACTGTACCGAAAGTTGTTGCTAAACGTAAAACTTACAATAAATTTGGTGATTCAGTAGATGACGTACCTGGACCAAATTCCCATACAACAATCATTTCCGAAGATATTTACATGCAATTTGTGTCAAATAAAGAAGAAGAAAAAGCTGCTGATAGCATTAAGGATACATTGAAAAGTAAAAATTTTAAAATCAAAATGAATAAGCGTAAATTGTTTGTTACAAATTTCTATTTTAGATATTGCAAAATGTCGTATTTGTTCTGGAGAACATTGGTCTGTTTCTTGTCCATACAAGGGGACATCATTTGATTCTGCTAAACAATTGGAAGTTAAGCCAAGTACTCCGGCTCAAGAAACTTCCAGTAAAAATGTTTATGTTCCACCAAGTCTTCGTGATTCGAAAGGTGGTGCTTCAGCAAGTAATCCAAGAGGTCGTGATGATTCAACTGCCATCAGGATTAGTAATCTTTCTGAGGGTATGACCGAAGCCGATTTAGAAGAACTTGTTAAGAAAATTGGTCCATATAACAAAATGTATTTGGCTCGTGATAAAATTACTGGAAATTGCAAAGGATTTGCTTACGTTCATTTTAAATCAAGAAAAGATGCTGCAAATGCGATTGAATTATTGAATGGCCACGGTTATGATTATTTAATTTTAAGTGTTGAATGGTCCAAACCACAAAATAATTAGAAACTTGATTTATTTTTTGTTGTATAATTTCAAATAGAAATAAAATATTTTTGAGATTTCAAATTATATAATTATTTTAATGTTTTACATGAAATAATTGCACGTTTTATGAACTCAACAAAATGTCTAAAGTAGTACCTATAATCAAATTTATAGTACTTTTAAAATAGGTTCTATGTTGATAAAAGAAAATAAATGATTATTTCGTTTTAGGGAAATATCTATTTTCAATTCGTTTGCAAAATTCACATAAAGGTTTCCGATTAAGCACAATTTCTGCAAGCATATTATTCGGTAGTCGAGTTGTAATTATGGAAAATAAATGCCCAAAAACTAAAGCATCAAGTTCAGATGGTCTGTAAATAAAAAAACCTATGTAGTAATAACCTTAAAAGATATAAGATAAGATTTACTTAGAATCACTGTAGAAATATAAGTTATCTCCCAATTTATCAACCAGAGTGTCGCATAATTTTTCTACAGTTTCCTTCACATTTTCAAGAGTATTATTTTTCCATCCGAATACTTTTAATTGCTGTGATACTTGTTGCTTCTTTCGCCAACATTGAATATAATTTAAAGGCCATGGATATACAGAACCATATCGCTCAAATGTTGTGGTATTATAAACATATTTATCAAGCCAACTAACATAAAGCTGAATTTAATACATAGAATTAGGTTTTAGTTAGCTTAATCGTAAATTTTACGTTTCAATTCGAAATTTAAATATATACCTCTGCGTTTGTAAATATATTTTCCACGAGCGTTGTGTAAGCTCTCATATCCAATTTACCATCTTCATCCATCCAAACCGAGAGACTTTGAACTTTACCCTCGATGAATGTAGCAATAGGCTCGAATTCTGCAACAACGAAAGCTCCAAGGCATAATATTGGAAGTTTAGTTCGATGACCACCGGGTGACATATACTCTGCATTTGAGTAAGTTTTTACCCTGAAATTCAAGTTTAACATTTTAAGTAAGGTTTTTACGGCCAAGCAGCTAGCATTTTCTGCCAATAATATTTGTTCCGATTCATAGGGTTGACAAATAATGGCATCACCCCAACGCTCCTCGTCTGGCAACAACGAATAAAAAATGTCAGTAAACCAAAGAATTATTAAATAATATAGATATTACCAACAGATTCTTGGGATAATATTTGTCTTGAAAATAAAGACATTTTATTATTTATTTATAAATTATAAAAAATTGGGTTGCAAAATATTAGAGTTTAGATGTCAAATAAATAGCTGCAGACAATTTTGGAAATATAAAATTTTTCCTAACTTCAACATAGTTCGAATATTTCGAACGATAAAATTTGATTTTCGAAACAAAACAACTTCACACCGGAAAAGCAGTATTTTCTCTCTTTTTTAAAGTTATCTTCAAATAAACCCTACACGATGTCTAAAAGAGGTATTTAATTTTTATTAAAATCATTGAAAATCATTAAAATAAAATGTAATTTATAATCATCGTTATGTTATATTGATTGATGATTATTATAAACATATTTTTGTTAATTTTTTTTGAAGATTGATTAAATATTTGAGTATTTTGTTATTATCGTATGAGATGTCATTTGACTTATTTGTTTTGTTTTTAAGGACGCGGTGGTTCAGCCGGAGGAAAGTTCCGTATATCTTTGGGGTTACCTGTTGGTGCCGTGATCAATTGCGCTGATAATACTGGTAATTATAAGAGGTAGTTCAAAATGGGATGGTACTTAGTGCTTTTGTGTTTTAGGTGGTAAAAATTTATATGTAATAGCTGTTCATGGAATTCGTGGTAGACTTAACAGATTGCCCGCTGCTGGTGTTGGTGATATGTTCGTTGCTACAGTTAAAAAGGGTAAACCAGAGTTGAGGAAGAAAGTAATGCCAGCCGTTGTCATTAGACAACGTAAACCATTCAGAAGGAGGGATGGAGTATTCATTTATTTTGAAGATAATGCCGGTGTAATTGTCAATAATAAAGGTGAGATGAAAGGATCGGCTATTACAGGCCCAGTTGCAAAAGAATGTGCGGACTTGTGGCCCCGTATTGCATCAAATGCAGGATCAATTGCATAGAATTATTATCAATAAAAAATAATTAAAAATTAAACAGCAATTAGTTTGAACTAGGTATTTATTTTTGTTGTGTTATAATCATGTTCATTTAAAATGTGGTCCATTTTATATATGGTTTTATAAGAAAATCTTGCTTACTTGTAGAATCTAAAATATTGACTTGTTTTCTAACGTATTTTACGAGTTTTTCCAAGTCTTCGTAAGAGTCACATTTTTTTTCAAAAAATCTTCGCCATAGTGCCCCAGCTAATACTTTGTCATCGGACATAATACCCTCATCATATGTGATAAGAGCAGCTTGAAATTGTTGTGATAGTACTTCAATTTGTCTTCTTACTCCTGATGGATTATTAGCCCCTAATTTTTTAGCACGTGTATTTACATCAGCCCACAACGCCTCAACAATGCAATTTCGTAATATTCTACCATCTTCACCTGTTTCCGAACCTTCAGCCATTGACCGTAAAAGTAACATCCATATATGAAGTTCAGTGATCAAAAACCACGAATTAAATGTATTTGGTAATTTGAATTCATTGAAAAAATATTGATAATTTATATTGTCAGCTACACTTTCATATAGTAAAAAACTGGCTATTTTCAATTTCTATAATAAACAAATTATGTATGTATGTTTGTTTCATAAATAAACCTTCAAATCTTACCGTTTTTGAATTCCCACCTATGCCAATTTTTTTTAAGATTTTTTTTAAAACTCCAGGATCATCAGTATCTTTTGTAATAGAATGAGTTGAATAGTTAAAATCTTTTTGGATAAAGTTATAATTTACTTTATATGGTGTACGATAATGAGAGCAAGATAATATAGTGCATAATTTTTGGTTCTGAACTGCAAGAAACCCCTAAGTATGAAAATAAAATGATTATGTAAGAATTTTACTAGGCACAATATTACTCACAACTTTTCTAATTTGATTCATTATTAATTATTATTACTTATTATAATATGAATTCGACTTAAAGAATATTTTATGTTATTTAATTAATTTTTTAGGTTTTAATTTTACATTTTGACATGTTATGGGTTGGTTGTATAAAAATACCAATATCGAATTCAAGATGGATTTGTTATGGTTTTGAAATTTACAGTTCAGAGGAATACAAAACTGTACCAACATCAAAAAATTTAAATGTGATTGCACAAAGACTTTCGATATAAATATAATATACCATACATATTATACATAGTACCATTAAAAACTAGATCCGCAGTGCGGTTCCTTTTAAAGTGTCTTCCTAAATTAAAGTGCGAAGTGATTTTGTGTGAAAAATAAAAAATGAATGTACTATTACCTCAACTAATATGGATTGAAAACCGCTGCTACCGTATTAACAATTCAATTGGAGAAAAACCTCTGCCACTTGAATCGACTACTAACGAATATTTGGAAGAAGATTTGTATGGGGATGAAGATGATCTACAGCAGAATTACGAAATAGAAATAGAAAATGGTCGATATACAAACTCATTTCATGTGCCACAAGTATTTTTTTCTCAAATAATTGGTGCCAAAGGAATGACACGGCGGCGTATTGAAAGTGAAACTAAAACCCAAATTAAAGTACCAAAACCGGGAGTAAATGGTGATATTATCGTAGTTGGACCAACTCGAGATAGTGTCATAACAGCACGCCGAAGAATTGAAATTATTGTATTAGCGGCACGAAATAAACAACAATTTACCCATTTTCTAAGCATTCCATTTACTGGTGATACAATTAAGAAGAATTTCATTAAATTTCGTGATGAAATTGTTTCAGATAATAATATATTTGGCATTGAACAGTCTTTATTTCAAAACCCAAATAGGCTACATCTAACTATTTGCACATTGTCTTTAATGGATAATGAAGATCGATTACTTTGTGCCGAACTACTGCAACATTGCAAGAAAAATATAATTCAACCGATTTTGGAAAATTTTGATGGTAAAATTACTTTAAACATGGTTGGAGTAGAATACATGAATGATGATCCAAGTGCAGTTGATGTTTTGTATGGGAAAATAGTATCTGACTCAATTCAATCTATTTGTAATAAGATAAACGATTATTTCATACAACAGGGTGTTACTCAGAAAAAATATGATTCCGTTAAGATGCACGTTACGTTAATAAATTCTTTGTTCCGTGATGACAACACAGCTGAAGGTAATCAGTCAAATTCTACAAGCCGTCGAACTTTTGATGCTCGCATGATATTAAAGAAATATGAAAACTTTGATTTTGGTTCGTTAGATTTAACCGAAATCCATTTGTCTCAACGATATTCAACCGCTTGTGATGGTTTTTATGAAGCAACAGGGATATTAAAATTATAAATTGATATTGTTAAATAATTTTATTTAAAATAAAAATTGTTTAGAATATTTACTTTATTTTAAATTATGTATATTTTAAGTGCTGTGGAGTAGATTATTAAAGGCGGCATATGACGATTCAAGGTCGAATAATAATTGCCTTACTTGAGTTTCTGATAGTTCGTCAGATGCTTGCATAGAATTTAATATTTGTAGCCAGTTTGATACCTTGTCTTTTCCCTCAAAATTTTCCGGAACAATTGATAATCTGTTCATTGTATCAACCAAATCACGAAGTTCGGGGTGTAGTTCATCCATGGCTTTAATTTCAAGTCGAAGTTTATCCATTAATGTAATAAATAATGAAACAATGTCAGCAATACATTTACTAGTATTTCCTTTGTCATCTCTAATTGTGATTGGTCGATCTTCTTTGATTCTCTCTAACGCAGCTGGACAATCCAAACGAAATTTTTTAACAAATGCATCAACTGTTTGGAACTCATCATTTTGAACTTGCTTGAAAGCTACTTTGTACTGCACTAAATATTTAGAACAAGCAGCAGTGTATTCTTGGGGCGATATACAATCCCAAATATACGCTTTTTCTAAATTTTGTAAAGTATTTATGAGTGCGTACAAATCTGCCATGTTATCGTATTTCTCACGTTCTCTAGCATGACGGTACAATTTAACTTCTTCGTACAGTTCGGGCCGATTGTCCTGCATCTTTAATCAGGAGATATTAAATATACGTTTTTTCTTTTCTAATTAATTTTGACAATTCGTGACTAATAAAAATTATTTTGGATTGTTTCAAAACAATAAAAAAATGTACCAGATTAGTTTGCTTTTACGAGAATGTAGCCGCAGTTGTCAAATTAGTTTACAAAGTGTTTCATGCCGTGGAGACTTTTCAAAATAAACTAATTTGAAACTTTCGGTTTTTGCGCGTTAAAATTATATTGTGCTAAAACTATTTATATTTATTAATACTGTTACAATTTATTTTCTTCTCAAGTCGGTTTCTCAAAGTATATTTCACTGTTATATTATTTTATTTCAAATAATTTTATTTATCAACTGTATTGGGTACTAACTTATGTAGATCACTCAATTGCACTGGTTAAACTAAAACCAAGAATAAGTGCAAATTGGCTACGCATATGTACCCGACGCATTTTATTAGTCTTTTTTATTACTGCAACATTCATGGTCCATTCATATTCGCATTTTTGCCACTGGCTTCGAATTTCGTCGAAGATGGATACGATATCACGTCTTGGACAACCCGAGCCCGCCGCTTAGAAATCCACACATGGTCAATTTGGCTTCGGGATGTTTTACGTGGATGTGCCCATGTTTCCAAATGGATGTTTTTATGAGGAAAGAATGTAAATTGCCACTTTGAGATCATGAGTGAATGCAAAGTACATCATTCTTTATGGTCGCAGTTTCGTATCGGGAGTTCGGACCTATATTATTGCATAAGTCGGTTTGATTTCTGCCAGCTCTCATTAAACTGACATCGTGTTCAGGTATAGAGCCCATCAGATTATCCAAATTATTGTAAAATTAGTCCTTTTCTCGGGGTTGCCTTACATCAGTGGGCACAGACAATTGAGAGGTTGACTAATCTCATGTGATAGCGAAGCTTACACATTCGATTATCGACTGCCTGAAAGTCCAGTACCGCCTTTTTTACCTGTGTCCCAATGAGAAATCCAACTCCAAGATTGCCGAGGTCATCTCCACTGTGTAGCAACGTATAGCACTGGGAAGTGACTGCACGCTTCACGTGCCAATCCTCAATCTCGTTTACGGGTACTTAAGCGGGTCATTATTTTTTTGGCGGTATACTAGTTTTTTTGTTTGTTGACATTTTTAACATGTTTGGGTTTTTACGGATGCAGCGATCCAACCATATTTAGTTGCCTCCTACGACAAGCTCAGGATACTGTGGTCTCATTTTTCGTTCGTAATATTTACGAAACATGAATGACTCTACCCACAGGGCTTATCGATAATTACAGTTTTAGTTTTTTAAGAATATTTAAACATGATTTTAATTTATTTTATTTCGATTTTAAATATTTGTTGGTCTGCATCATTGTTTATCTGCATCATAGCCTTTTCAAAAGGTTTGAAGCATTATAGTATGTTGTATTTTATATTATAGTAAGATGGTTTGCTTCGAGGTTCACCTGCCAGTTTAATAACTGTTCATGTCTTTAAACATATTTGATATTATTTGACATAGTACTTTGTTCAAGACTTCCAAGTTAAATTATTTGTTTGTTGTTTTGTAATGTACAGCTCCAGAGTTGTATTTCATAAGTCTAGGCAGATTTTAGGACTTGCTTATAAATCAAAAGTGTATAGAATTAAAAGTGTTTTAAAGTGTATAGAATTAAAAAGCTGAATTAGAAGCAGTTCACCTAAATTTTATAAGACAAGTAGAAAAATATTTGGAATCAAATGGCGGACATTTTGAAAATGTATTAAATTAATAAACAACATGATAAAAAACTTTTTCTAAGATAATTGTAATTTTATCATAAAGTAATAAAACAAAAAAATTGCATAATAAGTCAAAGAACATTTGATATTTTCTATTTTAATTTGTAGAACTTATAGGGAAAATTCGATTGCTTTAGTGAATATCAAATTTTGCTCATATCTCTGAAATCATACACTTTACAAAAATGATGTGTGAGCAAAACGTGTTCACTTTTAATTGCTTAATAAAAACAAACACTCAAAAGTATAGGTTCTAATTTAAAAAAACCTAACTTTAGCCTATATCTCCGAAACTAATGAGTTTCAAGGTCATTGAAGATCACCACTAGACGTCCTCCTTGACTCTTAATAAATTTCATTATAAGTAATTTTCTCCTATCTAGCATCGTCCTCGAGATAAAAGCCCTGAATTTATTAGGAAACTCACCCTGTATAATATATATGTATATATACCAAGATATACCAATATTGTATTTCTAGTGTATTCGGGTTTTGTGAGTTACGAATGTTTTATCAAAATCCAAAGGAAAACCAAATTTACTCATTTTGAGTTTTGTTGTGTTATACTTGAAATATTGGAGTTTGGGGTCGGATTTAAGCCCTACCATTGACATCCGACCGTATGAACCAACAGTAAAATATTTCACTAGATGTCAGACAATTTATGTTAAAAGGCGAATAAATGCAGTAACTTCGTTATTGTATTCTTAGTATACACTAACACAATTAAAGAATGGCAGGAGAAATCCATCCGCTTGTTTACACGAGCCATTACACGATCAAACAACTAAATGAATTTATTTTGACAGATGCTTATAACATGACCAATAAATTTAAACGAAAATTTGTTATTGAAAAAATAGACAAAAGAACTGCATCTACAACAATAAATTAAAAAAAATAAACTTAACATAATTGTTCAGTATTTCAATTATTTCCTCAATAAATTAAGATGAATGACACAAAGCAACCATTTTAACCGCATACAAAATAAAAATAAATTAACGCATGCGTGCGCAAGTAACATCAACAACGTATTATTGTACATATAAACGAGAACATCATTCCTCTGTGCAATTAAGTCTCGTGTAAACACAGTGAATGTAAGATGCAATTTATAATAACCGAAATAAGTATTTTTTTCTCACAGTGGTGCGGCAATTGGAGCGGGAAGTACAGGGTTCGAATCCCGATAGAGGCAGGAAGCAAATTTATGACTATTATTATTTTGGAGCTCGCTTGCTATTCAGATCTAACTAACAGGGATAAGGTACTACTAATCATTCAACTTTTGTCATACGCTGTTCTACCATAGATAAGTGTTTAAGGTTAACTCCTCCAGTAATGTACAATTAGCCTAGTTGCAATCCTAGTTACCTTGTTGTAATCCTAGAATTCATAGAATTCTATTCATAGAATTCCACCATAGCACCCACCAGCTTGTCGTAAGAGGCAACTAAAATGGTTGGATTGTTGGACTTCACCCACATCTGGGGGTATATTATGAAATATATCCGACTCGGATTTATCCGTTAACGGAAAAATCCGATTCGATTGAAGAAAATAAATTCTTAAAATTGCGATAACTTTTTGCTTAATATTATGAAACGTCAAAATGCGATCAATCGAAAAGAAAATACGTCAACTAAATAGCAGTCGGATTTTGTCTTGTGCACTCGGAAAAAAATCCGATTCGATTTTGCTTTTTAGTTTCATAATAGCACGGATATATCCGTTAACGGAAAAATCCGACTCGGATTTATTTCATAATAGCCCCCCAGTAAAACTTTTTATTTTATTTGTTTTTCTTTATAATTTTTACTCGTTATTTACGTTCATTTTATTATTTCGCCCGCGTTAATTTAGTTTAATTTTGTATAGTTTTGCTTTAATTATTTCAATTTTTATTTTTTGTTGGGACGGTTTTTTTTGCATTTTTGCGTACAAAAATGTTTTTTTTACCATGAGTAGTAAATTAACAAATCCCCGAAAAATGCATCTTCGGATCGCGGGGCGAGGCATAATCCTGGTAAAGATACAATTGATAGCCTTACCATCCATTTTGCCAATGTCCGTGGACTCGTGACTAATAAAAATTGCGCACATCAACATCTCGAATCACGCAGACCCGACATATTAGTGCTAAAGGTTTAAACAAGTCTCGGATATATTACGAGGATATAGAAAGCAGAAGTTTTGAATTTCTTGTTTTATATTCTTACTATACAGGTATATCAAAATAACCAAGGCGTAATGAAATACGTAATATTTTTATTATCTCTCTCTCTCTAGTAGTTTTTGTCATATTCGTAATTATTGGCAACAATGCATCAAAATGTTTTTTATGAATGTAATTGCTATTTTTATTGTATTATGAGGCTATAAAAAATATTATTTTGTGTCTTATGCCGTTTTGTACCGTATGTCGTTTTAAAAAATGTAATTTTGAACCATATGCCGTTTTGTACCTTTATGCTGTTTTGAAAAATGTCGTTTTGAAATATGCTATTTTGAAAAATGACATTTTAAAATATGTCAGTGTAACCCGGACCCACTCAATTGCAGTGTACTCGATCATGTTCGAAGTAATAGATCAGAATGAAAAAATGCTATACATTTATAATGAATGCTGGAAGAAACTACAAACATAAATATGCAATTGTAAACGAATTTAAATATTTTAAGAACCTTGAGAAATATTTAGATATTTAAATTTCCGATCAATAAAATAAACTTTTATAAGCGAAATAAAAATTTGCATTGGAAAATTGGTAAAATTGGAATAATTTCCAACTGAGGAATCTTTTAAATTATTTGATATGATTTTTGAAAAGTACAATAACATAGGAATATAGAATAAATCTCTTAAAAAGTCATGAAAGCTCTTAAAAAGTCATTGGATGTTAAATTTTAATTATAAAACACTTATAGATACGTATGTATGTATAGATGTCATAA